>CAUYLG010027385.1:0-37788 GCA_963573385.1 Cacajao melanocephalus | reverse complement strand
CTGCCTGTGTTGGGCTCACCACCCCGTGGGGACCCTGACTAATACACACTTCTTTCATGTGACAATTCGGACAGAAATCTTATTTTCTTACTGAAACTTGCTCCCATGAGAGACTGCATTGTTGATGAATACCGCATTTCTCTCCCTTGGTGAACAAACTCAGGGACAATAATATTCTGGAGAGGCGTGCAGTCTCCACCAAAACCCTCCCTGGGCTCCCATGATGCACACTCAGGGACAAGACGCATTAGAATGGCGAGAGATGCTGCTGCGTGGTGCGGGTGGTGTGCGTGGGCACCTTGGTGCCGCTTCATGGGGCCACCTGAGAGGCAGTGGGTGGCATCTTGTTTGCTGGATAAGGAATGGGACTACTGGGGGCCAGACCTGAGGGAATGGGGGTTATAGTGTGGGAAAGAGAAGGAGGCAAGATGGGAAGGCTGGCAGTGGGGAATGGGTATGGGGAAAGGGTAGAAAAGAAGCAAAAGCCTGGGGCTTCGAGTCCTTCTATTCCTGCCGTGTGGCTGCCTTGATGTCTGTTCAATGTTCAGGCGAGTCTTCATTTCTCCGTGGGAGGTTCGGTGCCTTGGAGTCCTTGTTGTGTTTGGAGGTTTTGAGTGCGGCCTGCCGTGCTGGGATATACCTGGAGCCGGGTGAGAACAGAGGGCTCTGGGTGGAGAGGAGAGGAGGCCAGGGACAGACCAGGAGTGTTTCTGGAGCTGGCGTCTGAGCGGGCCCTTGGAGGAAGGGCAGCACGGATGGAGAGCAGGCTCCTGTGGACGGGTAGCAGGAAGAGCTTCATCCAAGAGTTAGCGTATTTTGAGGTGGCTCTCATGGAGCCAGCCAACAGAAGCGGCTGCGAGGCTGTCTTTTGTGGGGAAAATTACAGCCGTAGAGAATCCACATGCATGCAGCCAAGCCTTCCTGTGTCTACATGCAGGGGAGATTAACCGAGACGCTGGCACCTTGAAAAGCCTGGGAGAAATATCCACCTTCTATTCTCTCTGAAGGCTGCTACCGATGAGGCTTTATCTACACAAGACCTTTGCCTACAGGCGCCCTCCCTGGCCCTCTCTCCCTCCCTCTGCCCCCTGCCAGCGTCTTAGGACCATTGCTTGGTACTGGCTGTGCTCTGAGTCCGCATTCTTTCTGTAACCTCGAGGTGGTGCATAAGCCTCTGTATTCCATCTGGGGGTGGGCTGGCCCCCTGTGGTTCTCCCTGTACGCATGTTAATACATTTGTATACCTTATCTCCAATTTATCTGTCTTTTGTGAGTTGACTTTCCAGCAAACCCTCAGAGGGCGAAGGGGAGGTTTTCCCCTGACACCTGCTGCTGTGTGGTCATCACATGGGGTGAAGGCGTCCCTAGGGAAACAATGGGCTTCCTCAGGGAAGTGTTTTGGTAGGTGTGGCACCTGCACCTGGAGGAGAAGGCTCAGAAAGGGTGGGGTGAACACGTCAGGACTGCAGGCCTCCAGAGGCCACCTGAGGGCTCTGGAAGCCTGGAGAGCGCTGTGAAACAGGAGAAGGTGAAGGGAGGTTAGGAACACCTGGGCCCAGGAAAACAAAACCAGACCAGCCACCCCTCCTCCAGCGCAGAGGCTCAGGCTCCTGGCAGAGCTTCCCCCAAGCCTGGCCTCACACCATGCATCCTGGGTGCTGCAGACGAGGTGAGGGGCCTCTGAGAGCACAGGAAGCATGAGACTCTCCGGGTGGATGTGCCATTTACCTCCTGGTTCAGGTCCCCAGAAGCCAAGGTGTCAGTGGCATCCGGTGGGGCTGTGGGCCTCACCGCTGGTCTGAATTCAGAACACAGGCTTTGGACTAAGGGAGGCCAGCAGGTGCATCCGCTCCCTCAGCAAAATCATGGGTTTGCTGGGGGTCTCTGGTGCTCCCCACCACCCTCTCTGCCCATTGTAAACGTTTCCAACCCTGGCCTGTGGCCGCTGCTGCGTTTGTGCTCTCTGCAGCTGCTCTGTGTGTGGGGGGTGCTAGTGTGCTTGTGGCAGCTGCTCCCTGCCTGGGCTGGTGCTGCAGGCAGCAGGACAGCGTGCAGGGAGCGCAGGGTCTGTGTGCCCTGCAGCCGGGCTGCCCAGGAGCTAGGGAAATCATCTTGGCTCCCAGCTTCTCAAGAGGGGCTGGGGCTGCTGCCAAGGCTCACAGGGTGGGCAGTCTCCCGAAAGAGGGCTCTGGGGCTTAGCAGAAAAATCTGTGAGTAATGAGCCAGGGAGGATGGGAGTTCGTGGAGGCTCTGCAGAGCACGGCAGCAGGGCGGCCCCCTAGCCTGGAGTCACCAGGGTGAGGGCCGCGGCCCCCAGCTGGCAGCTCCCCACCTGGGCCATTGCAGATGGTAGCTGTGGGGCAGAAGAATAGAGCCTGGAGGCAGGAAGGTCTTCCTAGAACTAAATCAAACGGAGACACTTCGGTGGTGTCAGGAAATATCCTCTCCATTTACATGGGGTGTACACTGAGTAACTAGTGGAAAGCTCTAGAGGGTGTTTAAACCCTGGAAAACTCTGTAACCAGGCCCTTGAGCCCTTTCTTGGGCCGTTCTCGCCCTGTGGAGAGTACATTCATTTTCAGTAAGTCTTTTTTTTTTTTTTGCTGCTTCATTCTTTCCTTGCTTTGTTTGTGCATTTTGTCCAATTCTTTGTTCAAAACACCAAGAACCTAGGCACCCTCTACCGGGAACAGCTGAGGGCGTGGGAACCAGGCTCCTGCTGGAGCATTCATCTTCCTGAAGAAGGAGCCATTCAGCACTGTTACCGTTTCTTCCCATTGCCCAGAGTGCCTGGTCCCCCACAGGCTCCCAGGAAGTTTCTCCTAGGACTGGGACTGAGTACCCCGTTGGCACAGGCTGTCACTCACCTTCCTCAGGAGTGCTTCTGAGACCAGTGACTGCCTGGCTGCTGGCAGCCCCATATGGACATGGAGAGGCGGCACGGGTGCTGGGACAGCCCTGGCATTTGGGATCACACAGACCGACTTCCAGTCCTGCTTGCAGCTGTGAGACCTTGGGCAGGGCCACCTCACCTGTGAGGCACTTCCTGATGGGTATCACGGAGCTGGCAGTTCTTAGCTCATTGGACTCACGTGCAAGTATCAAGTGTAGAAAGTTTTTAACACGATCTCCACAATGCCTGGCCCCTGCCTGGCTCTCTGCAGTGGAGCTAGGCCCTGCGGTTGTAGCATGGTTCGTATTTATCACCCTCACAGACGTGAGCCTGCTAAAGCGCCAATGCCGATCAGTGCTTGCTTGAGAGGACAGCAAGGTTATGCTGCCTTAGCTTAGGTTACATTTTAAGCCAAGTAAATCTGGTTCTTTACTTCAGAAGCCGACATCTGCCTCCATCCTGGTTTCCTCTCATGGTGAGGCCTGGGGTCTCTGACCCTCCCTCAGCCCCATTAGTGCAGGGAGTGTGATCTTCCCATGAACCCTCAGCTTGGTTTCTTACTAGCTGCATGACGTTGGCCTAGTTACTTAACCTCCTGGAGCCACTATTTTCTCATCTGTGAAATGGGCTGAAAATACCCACGTGCACTAGGTGGAGATCCATGGCTCCTTTTGCTCCTGCTGCCTCTCAGGGCCTCAGCCCTCCTGTCTCTGCCTGTGGGAATTTCCTCCATGGAGCCCATGCAGGAGGGGTTTGTGGCTGGTCGAGGGAGCCCACCCTCAGGCCCTCTAGGGGCAGCTCTGGTTCCCTTTGCAGGGTGTGTCCTTCAGACCTCATCCCTTCAGCCCTAAAGGGAGCATCAGGGTGCCCACAGATGGCACCCAAGAAAGGCAAGATTAGTGACACTGATGCATGGGTCTGTTCCATCCTATTTCTCTCTACGGAAGTGTAGCTAGCATGCCACTAGTGTGTCTCTTCCTCATGCATCTCCATACCTCCCCTACGTGCTTATGCACCCTTAAGTGCAGCCCTGGGTGGGGTGCCATGGCTCATGCCTGGTAATCCCACTGCTTTGGGAGGCAAAAGCACAAGGATCACTTGAGCCCAAGAGTTCAAGTTCAGCCTGGGCAACACAGGGAGATCCTGTCTTTACAAAAATTTTAAAAAACAGCCAGGCATGGGAGCACATACTTGAAATCCCAGCTGCTTGGGAGGCTGAGGCAGGAGTATCACTTGAGCTCAGAAGGTTGAGACTGCAGTGAGCTATGATTGTGCCAGGGCATTCCAGCCAGGTTTATAGAGCAAGATCCTGTCTCCCAAAAATAAAAGGTAGTTTTATTTTTGTGTATTTTTAACTTCCTATAAGCAGCATCATGCTTTACATATTTTTCTGCAACTTGCTTATCCCTGTCACTATTGTATTTGAGGCTTATCTTTGTCAATGTTTTAGGACTAGCTCATTTGAATATTGATCCAGATAATATGAATATTTTATTGTGTTATTTTGCATAAACATGGCTCACTTTCTTTGCTCATTTCAGCGATTTCATTTTTTTCTTTATTACAAACAGAACTGTCCTGTTCATGTCTCTTCATGGATGTAAATAAAAGATTCAAGGAGACAGGTGCTGGTTATAGAGTTTCTGACCTCCCATCCTAACCAGATAACATAAGAGTGCTCTGTGACGCAGCCAGTCTTCTCACACTCGCACCTGCGATGGGAGCATCCTTGTTTCATCATGTCCTTCCAACGCTTGGCATTTTCAGGCTTTCAATGTTGTCAGTCTGATGGAAGCAGTTCTGATTTGTATTTTTCTGCTTGCTAGTGAAGTCAAGCATCTTTTCACAAGTTTATAGCCATTAAGGTTTCCTCTTCTGTGAGTTGCCTGTTCATATCTTTTGCTCATTTTTTTTGGTCTAATTTCTTGTGGTTTTTATTTTTAATTTTTCACTTATTTGCCAGGGTTCTATAATTGTTGCTTGATACTAATCTTTTTTGTTTATACGTGGAATGATCTATGGTATATCCTGCCAGCTGGACATCCTATGTGTTTTAAGATGAACTTGTCATGAAGCAGTGGGCTTCCAGAAGAGAAGGAGGGAGGACCCTGCTCCTGCCTCCTTTAGGTCCTGTGGCTCTGTTTGACTTTCAGTCTTTGTGCACTGTCTTTATAAACAAACAAACCCAAATCCCACAACTTAATTTTTAAAAATCCCCCTTAAAAGTCTGTCTTCTAAGGGTATGAAAATGTGGGGAATTCTTAAAACTCAATAAAAAGAACAAAAAACTTGATTTGAATATAGGCAAAGGACATAAATAGACATGTTCTCAGAAAAGATTTACAAACGGCCAACAAGCACATGAAGAATACCCAACATCAATTATCATTAGGGAAATGCAAATCAAAACCACAGTAAGATATCATCTCACACCTACTGGGATGACTTTACTTAAAAAAGCAGAAAATACAAGTGTTGGCAAGGATGTGGAGAAATTAGAACCCTCACGCACTGTTGGTGGGAATGTAAAATGGCATACCTCCTATGAAAAACGATATGCTAGTTCTTTAAAAAATTACAATAGAATTATCATATGATCCAGCAATTCCACTTCTGAGTATATGCCAAAACAAATTTAAAGCAGGATCTTGAAGAGATACTTGTATACAACCCCATTATTCACAATAGTTAAAATGTGGGAGCAACCCAGGTGATATGGTTTGGCTGTGTCCCTACCCAAATCTCATCTTGAATTGTAGCTCCCATAATTCCCACATGTTGTAGGAGGGACTCAATGAGAGATAAGAATCATGGGGGCCATTTTTCCCATATTGTTCTCATGGTAGTGAATACGTTTCACAAGATCTTATGGTTTCATAAGGGGAAACCCCTTTTGCTTGGCTCTCTTTCTCTTGCCTTCTGCCATGTAAGACATGCCTTTTACCTTCCACAGTGATTGTGAGGCTTCCTCAGCCACGTGGAACTGTGAGTCCATTAAACCTCTTTTTCTTTATAAATTACCCAGTCTCAGGTATGTCTTTACCTGTGAAAATGGACTAATACACCAGGTGTCCATTGGTGGACGAAGAGATAAGCAAAATGTGGCACACTCATATGATAAAATACTATTCAGTTTGAAAAGAAAGGAAATTCTGTTGCAACATGGATGAACCTTGAAAATGAAACTGGCCCACCTGTTTGTTGTATAAACATAGACATTGACCCTCACTGGTCTTAAAGCTTGCAACTTACATTTGTCTTATCTGAGTTCCTTCCTCAAGGTACCGATTCTTAGTCTTCCAGATAGTGTCAAGAAACTGAAACTCACCACATCACTGCATCCAGACAATGAGATGCCAGACCCCTCATCCATCATGATTTTCGTTTACTAACTTCTCTTCGTTACCCCTCTCTAAATCCTGTTTTTCTACCCCATGGTTACATTGCTTCTATGCTATATAAGCCCCTAATTTTAGTTGGTTGGGAAGAAGGGTTTCAGACTGAGCTCTCATTCCACTTGGCTGGAAAGCCCAAATACAGCCTTCCTCTTGCCAATACTCATTGTTACAGTGATTGACTTTCTGTGCAATCAGCAACGCACCTAGGCTGAACTGCTGGTGTTTCAGTAACAAAACCATTATGCCAGGTAAAAGATGCCAGTCACGGAAACACAAATCCTATATGATTCCACTTACGTAAGGTACCTAGAACAGTCAAAACAACACAGACAGAAAGTAGAAAGATGTTTCATTTTCTTTAATGGATATATAGTATCCCATTGTGTATATATTCCACATTTTAAAAACACATTCAACCACTGATGGACACTCAGGCTGATTCCATCTCATGGCTATTGTAAATAATGCTGAAATAAACATGGGACTGCAGGTATTTATTCAACATACTGATTTCAAATTCTTTGGATATGTACCCAGTAGTGGTGGTGTCCAACAGGTCAAGTTACCAAATGGGGAAAGCAAGTGAGAGAATTCCTGTGATCAGGCTGATCTCCTGGAAGTAGAGAGTAGCTGAGTGGTTACTAAGGATAGGGAGGACAAGAGGGAGGAGTCCGGCGAGAGGTTGGTCAATGTATACAAAGTCATGGTTAGGTAGGAGGAATATGTCCTGATGCTCTGTTGCACAGTAGGTTGACTATATTTAACAGTAATGTATTGTGTATTTATTTTTTCCATAAATTCCAATTTATTGTTTTTATACTTTAAGTTCTGGGGTACATGTGCAGAATGTGCAGGTTTGTTACATAGGTATACACGTGTCATGGTGGTTTGCTGCATCCATCACCTGTCATCTACATTATGTATTACTCCTAATGCTATCCCTCTCCTATCCCCCAACTGTCTGCTATCCCTTCTCTATCCCCCCCACCCCCCAACAGGCCCCAGTGTGTGATGTCCCACTCCCTGTGCCCATGTGTTCTCATTGTTCAACACCTACTTATGAGTGAGAACATGCAGTGTTTGGTTTTCTGTTCTTGTGTTAGTTTGCTGAGAATGATGGTTTCTAGCTTTATCCATGTCCCTGCACAGGACATGAACTCATCCTTTTTTATGGCTGCATATTATTCCACAGTGTACATGTGCCACATTTTCTTTAACCAGTCTATCATTGCTGGGCATTTGGATTGGTTCCAAGTCTTTGTTATTGCAAACAGTGCTGCAATGAACATATGTGTGCATGAGTCTTTATAATAGGATGATTTATAATCCTTTAGGTATATACCCAGTAATGGGATTGCTGGGTCAAATGGTATTTCTAGTTCTAGATCCCTGAGGAATTGCCACACTGTCTTCCACAATGGTTGAACTAATTTACATTCCCACCAACACCAACAGTGTAAAAGTGTTCCTATTTCTTCACATTCTCTCCAGCATCTGTTGTCTCTTGATTTTTTAATAATTGCCATTCTAACTGGCATGAGATGGTATCTCAATGTGGTTTTGATTTGCATTTCTCTAATGACCATTGGTGATGAAATTTTTTTCATATGTTTGTTGGCTGCATAAATGTCTTCTTTTGAAAAGTGTCTGTTCATATCTTTTGCCCACTTTTTGATGGGGTTGTTTTTTTCTTGTAAATTTGTTTAAGTTCTTTGCAGATTCTGGATATTAGCCCTGTGTCAGATGGATAGATTGCAAAATTTTTCCCATTCTGTTGGTTGCTGGTTCACTCTAACGATAGTTTCTTTTGCTGTGCAGAAGTTCTTTAGTTTCATTAGGTCCCATTTGTCTATTTTGGCTTTTGTTGCCATTGCTTTTGGTATTTTAGTCATGAAGTGCTTACCCATGCCTATGTCCTGAATGGTATTGCCTAGATTTTCTTCTAGGGTTTTTATGGTGCTATGTCTTATGTTTAAGTCTTTAATCTATCTGGAGTTAATTTTTGTGTAAGGTGTAAGGAAGGGATCCAGTTTCAGCTTTCTGCATATGGCTGGCCAGTTTCCCCAAAATCATTTAATAATTAGGAAATCCTTTCCTCATTGCTTGTTTTTGTCAGGTTTGTCAAAGATCAGATGGTTGTAGATGTGTGGCGTGATTTCTGAGGCCTCTGTTCTTTTCCATTGTTCCATAATCTCTGTTTTGGTACCAGAACTGTGCTGTTTTGATTACTGTAGCCTTGTAGTATAGTTTGAAGTCAGGTAGCATGATACCTCCAGCTTTGTTTTTTTTTTTTTTTCCCTTAGGATTGTCTTAGCTATGCAGGCTCTTTTTTGGTTCCAAATGAAATTTAAGGTGTTTTTTTCCAGTTGTGAAGAAAGTCAGTGGTAGCTTGATGGGGATAGCATTGAAACTATAAATTACTTTGGGCAGTATGGTCATTTTCATGATATTGATGCTTCCTAACCTATGAGCATGAGCATGGTATGTTTTTCCATCTGTTTGTGTCCTCTCTTATTTCCTTGAGCAGTGGTTTGTAGTTCTCCTTGAAGAGGTCCTTCCCATCCCTTGTTAGTTGTATTCCTAGGTATTTTGTTCTCTTTGTAGCAATTGTGAATGGGAATTTGCTCACGATTTGGCTCTCAGCCTGTTATTGTTATATAGGAATGCCTGTGATTTTTGCATATTGATTTTGTATCCTGAGACTTTGCTGAAGTTTCTTATCATCTTAAGGAGATTTTGGGCTGAGAAGATGGGGCCTTCTAAACATACAATCATGTCATCTGCAAATAAAGACAATTTGACTTCTTCTTTTCCTAACTGAAATGCTTTATTTCTTTCTCTTGCCTGATTGCCCTGGCCAGAACTTCCAATATTATGTTATTGAATAGGAGTGGTGAAAGAGGGCATCCTTTGAATGCTTCAAACTGGAAGCATTCCCTTTGAGACATTCCCGGTTTTCAAAGGGAATGTTTCCAGTTTTTGCTCATTCAGTAATATATTGGCTGTGGGTTTGTCATAAATAGCTTTTGTTATTTTGAGATACATTCCACTGATACCTAGTTTATTGAGAGTTTTTAGCATAAAGGGCTGTTCAATTTTGCTGAAAGCCTTCTTGGCATCTATTGAGATAATCATGTGGTTTTGTCTTTGGTTCTGTTTATGTGACAGATTATGTTTATAGATTTGTGTATGTTGAACCAGCCTTGCATCCCAGGAATGAAGCTGACTTGATCATGATGGATAAGCTTTTTGATGTGCTGTGGGATTTGGTTTGCCAGTAATTTATTGAGGATTTTTGCATCAATGCTCTTCATGGATACTGGCCTGAAATTTTCTTTGTTAGATGTGTCTCTGCCAGGTTTTGGTATCAGGATGATGTTGGTCTCATAAAATGAGTTAGGGAGGATTCCCTCTTTTTGTATTGTTTGGTAGAGTTTCCTGGACTTTTTTTGGTTGTTAGGCTATTAATTGCTGTCTCAATTTCAGACCTCGTTATTGCTCTATTCTTGGATTTGACTTCTTCTTGGTTTAGTCTTGGGAGTATTTAAGTGTCCAGGAATTTAGCCATTTCTTCTAGACTTACTGGTTTATTTGCATAGAGGTGTTTATTGTGTATTTCAAAATTGCTAAGAAGAAAGGATTTTGAATGTTCTCACCACAAATAAATGACAAGTGTTAGAGGTGCTAAATATGCAGATTACCCTGATCTGATGAGAACACAATGTACACTTGCATCACAACATCGCACTGAATCTATAAATATGTACAATTGTTGAGTATCAGGTAAAAACAAAGTAAAACACTTAAAAATTAAGTAATATTTAAGAAAAAGAAAGTAGAATGGTGGTTGCCAGGGTCCAGGAAGAGCGGGGAATGGGGAGTTATTTAATGGATGTAGCTTCAGTTTTCCAAGATGGAGATGGATGGTGGTGGTGACAGTTACACACATTATGAATGTGTTCAATTACACTGAACTGTATGCTTAAAATCATTAAGGCAGTAAATTTTGTTATTTGTATTTTATTATGAAAAATCCATCTTCTTGAGATATTTCCTCCCACTGCACTCGTTATGTCTTCTCATTGTTGCAGTATGTGAGGCCAGAGTCAGGAGGAAGCAGGAAGGCTTCCTTCACCTGTGCAGACTCTCAGACCCATGGCTGTGCCAAGAGCCCCTGACTCTTTCCCGCATGGATGCCGAGCATTGGGTTGGTCACCTCTTGTAATTAGAACCATCTTTGCCATGGAAACCACTGTCGATGATGTTGCTGAAGGCTGAGGTTTGGAAACATCTGATGTGATGCAATTTGTGTTCAGTTACAACAAAATTTTTCTTGTCCAGGTTAAAACGAGGTAATTTAATGGCCTTACTCTTGACCTTTGATTTTCGAAGCACTGATTCAACTGCCCTGCCCCTCAGGATGGCAAGCAAAGAGGAAGGTGTCTTGTAGTTGCCCCAGCTTTCCAGCCTGGTCATGATGCCGACCTCATGGAACAAGCCCTGTAGCCAGAAACAGGGCTACCAGAGAAGGAGGCTGCCAATCCAGTCCTGTGTGGCCTGCTGAGCCCTTTAGCTCACCTACACAGGCTCAGAAAGCTCTCTAATACAATGTGTCAATTCCCAGTCTCTCATGAAATAACTGAGTAAGTCATTTAACCTTTGTGGGTTTCTGGCCCCACATCTGGAAACACCAGGCCTGATTTCAAAAAACTCAAAAAGTGAAAGCAAACTTGCAAAGATAGGAAAGACTATCCGTGGTGGCCTCCAGCTGTCAAGCAGGACTCACCTTACCCAGCAGGCCCCGGGGTCTTATGTTATCATGGAAGATGGGCCTGGTGGAGGATATTCATGTTTGGGGTAGGGCAGGCCAGTCATCAAATCTGGGGCTGCCACATGCAGTGGCTAAATCTTTGAAATGGATGTAACCTCACAGTAAAAGGCAGCTAGTGATGTATGCATTGCAAGGACTGTAATGGCAATTAACAGATGTTATATGTACCCAGGGTGTCCCTAGCAAAGGGCAGCTCAGAGCCTGCTCCCTCATCCTCCATCCTGGAACACGCCATAATGCTAGATTCAAAGAGGTCTCTCTTGTAAGGGGGTCTCAGAGGCCTTCCAGGCCAATGTTCCTTCTCCTTTTAGCCGTGCTTTAAATCAATTGAGATTTTCTTGTACTTTGTTTCATATAATTGTATTTGCTTAAAAGGAACATTGCATGTGCTTTTGAAATCAGGTTTTCAGACTGCCTCCTCCATGCGGACATCTTAGATGAGCAGGTGAACTGAATTCTCTAGGCTGTGTAGATGGATGGCTGGTTGGTGGGTTGGTTACTAACGCGAGGCTTCCTGCCCTTTGCCCTCCCCTCCCACACTGTGGTCTTTTCAGATGGACCCAGTGAAACTGAATCAACAAAAGAGAGGCTCACCATAGAATTTTTCTTAGGTTAGAGTTGGACTTGATGGATTGGAGCAGATAGACATTATATCACTTAGGCTGCACTGTGAGTGGGAGAGGTGTTGGACATTGGGCTAACCTTAAAGTTGTGTTTCCTGCAGTGACTGTGGGTGTTATGATCAGAAAGACATTCTGATTTAGAGCCAAGGAGGGCCAAGGCCTTACCTTCGTGGTGGTGTCCAACAGGTCAGGTTATCAAATGGGGACAAATAAGTGAGAGAATTCCTGGGATCAGGAATGTGGAGTACAAACAGGTCAGGGTGTTGGCTCAGGATGGAGGTGGTGAACAGGGAGTGGGAACTAAAACTGTCCCTTATGTGGAGCCGGCTGTGTGTCAGTGTTGGGGTGACAGCCTAAAAGGAGTTCAACAGAGCCAGCAGGAAAAACCGGAGTTCCTGAAAACCAGTACAGAAGGGAACATGGCAGATGTGGAAGCCTGGGGTAAAAAGGGTAATTCATTTGGTCTAGGAGGGGAATTCCTTCAGCAGAGCCCAAGAGGCTTTCTGGTCCTGGAGTCTGCTGTTTCTAAAACCCAGGACATTGAGCTGGCTGCTTGTGCATATCAAAGGCCTTATCAGTTTTCTCTTTCTGCCTAGAATGGTCTTCCAAGACTCTCCTCTTGGCAAAAAATGTAATCATTAGCTCAAGCCTAGCACAGTGCCTGGATTGTTGTGTTAAGCACATGACAAACACCACCTCAGCCCCACCACTATCTCCTCCAAGTCCTTCTCCTTCAGAGCTCGTATTTAAGCAGCTACGGATACACTTTCTGCCCTCTAAACCAGGTTGTTCAGACAGACTGATGTTCCCTATGTTTGAGGCACATTACAATACTAATTCCAGGAAACAGCCCCCAAGAAATTCTTATTTTCTTGGTCTTGGGCAGGATTGAGGAATCAGTAATTTTTAAAGCTTCCAGATGACTCTGCAGCTTGAATTATGCATGTCTGAGATAGAATCCCCATGCCACTTCCTCAGCCCTCTTAAAAAATGCCTAGCACAGAGCTCAGCCTATGATAAGAACTTTTAAAAGACCTATAAATCTAGTAAGGGTTGACTAATTGCTTTTTGTTATCAGGTTGCAATTTTCTTTTATTTATTCATCAACGTCTTCTACAACCAAGATGTGTATACGAGCAACTATAGGGATGAAAAAGCATTGGTGTCCCAGAATTATTAGGAATTACTGAACTGTGAAATATCATTGTTTAGTAGTTCTAATATCTCCGTGAAGACTATTTTAAACAGCTTTATTGAGATGTAATTTACATACCCTAAAATCCACCCATTCAAAGTGTACATCTCTGCAGTTTTTAACATATTCAGAGTTCTGCAATCATCACCACAATCTATGTTAAGGACACTTTCATCACTGAAAAGAAACCCAGTACCTATTAGAAGTCCTTCCCTATCTCTTTACCTCCTTTCTGTTTCTATAGATATGCTTATTCTGGATATTTCATATAAATAGAACAACACAAAATGTGATCTTTTATGACAGGCTTCTTTCATGTAACCTACTGCTTCCAAAGTTTATCCATATTTTAGTATGTTTTAATATTTAATTTCTTTTTATTGCAGAATAACATTCCATTATATGAATGCACTACATTTTGTGTATCCATTCATCACTGATGGATGTTTGAGATGTTTCAACTTTTTAGCTATTAAGAATACTGTTGCTATAAGAATTTGTGTACAAATTTTTGTGTAAATACATGTTTTCTTTCCTCTTGCATATATACTGTCTTAGTTCATTTGGGCTACTGTAACAAAATACTACAAACTAGGTAGCTTATAAACAACAGAGATTTACCTCTTCCAGTTTTGGAGGCTGAGAAGCCCAAAATCAAGGTGCTGGTATCCAGTGAGGGCCTGCTTTCTCATAGCTGGTGACTTCTTGCTATGTCCTCACATGATGGAGGAAGCAAACAAGGTCCCTGTGCCTCTGTTATAAGGGCCTTGTATTAGTCTGTTTTCACTCAGCAAATAAAGACACGTCTGAGACTGGGTAATTTATAAAGGAAAGGGGTTTAATTGGCTCACAGTTCAGCATGGCAGGGGAGGCCTTAGGAAACTTAGAATCATGGTGGAAGGGGAAGCAAACACATCCTTCTTCAAATGGCAGCAAGAAGGAGAAGTGTTGAGTAAAAGGGGGAAAAGCCCTTTATAAAATCACCAGATCTCATGAGAACTCACTCATTATCATAAGAACAGCATGGAGGTAACTGCCCCCATGGTTCAATTACCTCCCACTGGGTCCCTTCCACAACATGTGGGGATTATGAGAACTACAATTCAAGATGAGATTTGGGTGGTGACACAGCCAAACCATATCATTCTGCCCCTCGCCCATCCCAAATCTCATCATGTCCTTCCAACAGTCCTCCAAAGTCTTGACTCATTAACCCAGCATTAACCCAAAGTCTTATCTGAGACAAGTCCCTTTTGCCTATGAGCCTGTAAAATCAAAAGCAAGTTAGTTACTTCCAAAATACAGTGGTGCTACAGGCATTCAGTAAATATACCTGTTCCAAATGGGAGAAATTTGTCAAAACAAAGGGACTACAGGCCCCATGTAAGTCTGAAATCCAATAGAATAGTTGTTAAACCTTAAAGTTCCAAAATGATCTCCTTTGACTTCAAGTCTCACATCCAGGTCACATCGATGCACGAGGTGGGCTCCCATGGCCTTGGGCAGCTCCACCCCTGTGGCTTTGCAGGGTACAGTCCCCAGTCCCAGTTGCTTTCATGGGCTGGTGTCAAGTGTCTGTGGTTTTTCCCGGTGCATAGTGCAAGCTGTTGTTGGATCTACCATTCTGGCATTCTGGGGTCTGGAGGATGGTGGCTCTCTTCTCACAGCTCCACTGGGCAGTGTCCCAGTGGGGGCTGTGTAGGGGCTCTGACCCCACGTTTCCCTTTGCATTGCCTTAACAGAGGTTTTCCATGAGGGCCCTGATCCTGCAGCAAAGTTCTGCCTGGATATCCAGGCATTTCCATACATTCTTTGAAATCTAGGCAGAGGTTCCCAAACCTCAGTTCTCGACTTTTGGGTCCCTGCAGGACTAACACCATGTGGAAGCTTCCAAGGCTTGGGGTTTGCACCCTCTGAAGCAATGGCCTGAGCTATATCTTGGCCCCTTTTAGCCGTGGCTGGAGCAGCTGGACACGGCACAAAATCCCAAGGCTGAACAAAGCAGAGGAGCTCTGGACTCAGCCCAGGAAACCATTTTTCTCCTCTAGGCCTCTGGGCCTGTGATGGGAAAGGCTGCCTTGAAGATTTCTGACATACCCTGGGGACAGTTTCCCCATTGTTTTGGTGATTAACATTCAGCTCCTTATTACTTATGCAAGTTTCTGCAGCTGGCTTGAATTTCTCCCCAGAAAATGTTTTTTCTTTTCTATCGTATCATCAGGCTTCAAATTTTCCAAACTTTTATGCTATGCTTCCTCATTTAGAAATTCCTTCCCCCAAGTACCCTAAATAATCTCTCAAGTTCAAAGTTCCACAGATCTCTAGGGCTGGGGCAAAATGTTTCCAGGTTGTTTGCACAGCAAGAGTGACCTTTACTCCTGTTCTCAACAAGTTTGTCATCTTCATCTGAGAAAACAACCTGGATTTCATTGTCCATATCATTATCAGCATTTTGGTCAAAGCCATTCAACAAGTCTCTAGAAAGTCCCAAACTTTCCCAAATCTTCCTGTCTTCCGAGCCCTCTAAGTCTCTAGGAAGTTCCAAACTTTCCCACATTTTCGTGTCTTCTTCTGAGCCCTCCAAATGGTTCCAATCTCTGCCTGCTACCCAGTTTCAAAGTCACTTCCACATTTTTGGGTACCTTTACAGCAGCACCCCACTCTTTGCAGTACCAATTTACTGTATTAGTCCATTCTGATGTTGCTAATAAAGACTTATCTGAGACTGGATAATTTAAAAAGGAAAGAGGTTTAATTGAGTCACAGTTTAGCATGGCTGTGGAAGCCTCAGGAAACTTAAAATTATGGCAGAAAGGGAAGGAAACCACAGTTCAAGATGAGATTTGGGTGGGGACACGGCCAAACCATATCAGGCCTAAACTCAGTTATGAGGGCTTCACCCTCATCATCTAATCACCTCCCAAAGACCCTACCTCTTAATATTATTAAGCTTCAAAATATGAATTTGGGGTGGGGCACATTCAGACTGTAGCTATAACTAGGAGTGGAATTGCTGTGTCATATGGCAACTCTTGTGTTTAACAGTTTAAGGACCTGCCTAACTGTTTTTCAAAGTGGTTGCAACATTTTACAATCCCACCAGCAATGTGTGAGGGTAATAATTTCTCCTCATCCTTACCAACATTTATTATTGTCTATCTTTGCAATTATAGCCATCCTGGCTTCATCGTGATTGTGATTTACATTCCCCTAGTGACTAACAATGTTCAGTATCTCTTCACGTGGCTACTTGCATATCTTCTTTGCAGAATTGTCTTCAAATTCTTTGCCCAATTTTAATATTGAATTATTTGTCTTTATCATTGAGTTGTAAATGTTCTTTACATATTCTGAATATAAGCCTCATACCAGATATAAGACTTGCAAACATATTCCCTCTATCTGTGGATTTTCTTTTCACTTTCTTGATAGTATTATTAGAAGCCCAAAAGTTTTAAATTTTGATGAAACCAATTTATCATTTTTTCTTTCATCTTTCATGCTTAGAGTGTTGCACCTAAGGAACTATTGCCTAACTTAAGGTCATGATTTACTTCTATGTTTTCTTCTCAGGGTCAGTAGTTTTAGTTCCTATGTTTAGGTCTAAGATTCCCTTAGTTAAATTTTGTGTATGGCATAAGGTAAGGATCCAAATTCATTCTTTTGCATGTGGATAGCCAGTTGTTTCAGCATCATTTCGTGAAAAGACTATTCTTTCCCCATTCAATACTCTTGGCACCCATGTGGAAAACCAATTGACCATAAATATATGAATTTACTTTTGGACTCTCAATATCTATTTGTATAACTGAATCATATTACCTTGATTACTGGAGATGTATAAGTTTTGAAATTGAAAAGAGTGAATTCTTCAGCTTTGCATTTCCTTTGTAAGAATTTTGGCTACTCATGTCTTTTGTATTTCTATGTAGATTTTTAGGATCAGTTTGCCAATTTCTGAAAATAAAGCAATTTTTGATTTTGTTAGGGATTTTGTCAAGTATATAGATACATTTTGGAAGTATTGCTACTTAACAGTGTTAAGTATTCAGATCAATAAACATACAGTCTTTCATTTATTTGGATTTTATTAATTTCTTTCAATGCTTTTATAGTTTTCAGTGTACAACTCTTACACTTTTTTTCTTAAATTACTTAAGCATATTATTCTTTTCGATGCTATTGTAAATGGAATTGTTTTGTTAGTTTAATCTTCAGGTTATTCATTGTCAATGTATAGAAATACAATTGATATTTATACATTAATCCTATATTCTTTTGTCTTGCTGAATTTATGTATTAGTTCTAATGATTTTTATTGTATTCTATAAGACATTTTATATACAAGATGATGTCATCTGTGAATAAAGATATTTTTATTTTTTTTCCCAGTATTGATGTCTTTATTCCTTTTCTTGCCTAATTGCTCTCTGGCTTGAACCACCAGTATGATGTTGAATATAGAGGTGGTGAGAGTAGGTGTCCATGTCTTGTTCCTGAACTTAGAGGAAATATTTGCTCTTAAATCAATAAGTATATGTTTCCTGTGCGTTTTCCGAGATGTCCATTATAAGTGTGAGGAAGTTATTTTCTAGTCCAAATTTGTCGAATGTTCTTGTCATGGAAGGGTGTTGGATTTCATCAAATACCTTTTTTTTTTTGGCATGCCTTCAGATGACCATGAAGTTTTTGTTTTGTACTTTATAAGTAAAGTTTACTAAATTAATATCTTGATGATAAATCAAATATATTCTTGGAAAAACCTCACATCTGTCATAGTGTATTACTTTTTATATGCTGTTGGTTTTGATGTACTATTTGAGGGATTTCGTGAGGACTTTTGAGTTTATATTCGTTGAGATTTTGGTTTGTAGTTTTATTTTCTTGTGCTATCTTTGTCTAGTTTTGGTATTAGCCTAATAATGGCCTCATAGAATGAATCAGGATGTATTCTGTCCTATCCTATTTTGTGGAAGCATTTATGAAGACTTGATATTAGTTATTGTCCAGGTGTTTTCTAGAATTCTTCAGTGAGGCCATCTGAGCCTATGCTTTTCTTTGGGAAAAGATAGAAATTCAGTTTCTTGACTTGTTGCAGGCTTATTGAGCTCCTTTGCTTCTTAAATGAAATTTAATAATTTATCTTTCTAAAAACGTAAACATTTGATCTAAGCATTCTAATATGTCAGCATATAGTTGTTCATAGTATTTGCTTGTAGTCATTTTTAATTATGTAAGGTAGTGGCAGCTCCTCTTTCATTTCAGATTTTAGTAATTTGAGTCTTCTCTGTTTTTTTCTTTCTCCCCAGAAAATGTAATTAAAGTTTAGTCAGTTAATTGATCTTTTTAAAGAATAAAATTTGATTTTGTTGATTTTCTTTATTGTTTTATATTCTCTGATTTATATCTACATTTACTTATTTATTTTTTTCTATCTCCTTCCTTTTATTTACTTTGGATTTAGTTTGCTCTTCTTTTTCTAAATACTTAAACTTAAAAATTAGGTTTGAGAGCTTTCTTCTTTTTTTTTTTAATATTGAAGTTTATAGCTATAAATTTCCTCTGTGCACTGCCTTAGATGCACCTGATAAGATTTCATATCTGGTGTTTTTGTTTTCATTCATCTTAAAGTGTTGTCTAATTTCTCTTCTGATTTTTTCTTTGAACAATTGGTTACTTAGCAGTGTCTTGTTTAATTTTCATACACTTGTGAGCTTCCTAAGTGTTCTGTCACTAATTTCTAAGTTTGGTTGAAAAACAAACTTCATTTAATTCATCGTTTTAAATATATTGAGGGTTGTTTTTAATAGCTTTGCAGTTTTCCATTCTGTCAAATGTTCCATTTGCAATTGAACAGGATGGGTACTCTGCTATTTTTGGGTGCAAACTATTTGTGTCATTGACTCCAAAGGTTGGCTTTTATAGATGGCACATTGTTAAATTATGTTTTTTATTCATGCTGTCAATCTGTGTTTTTTGATTGGAATGTTTAATTCATTTGCATTTATGTGAGTACAGAAACAATAGAATTTATACCTGCTTTTTTGGTTTTTGTTTTCTATATGTTCTATATCTTTGTTCTTCTATTTCTTTAATACTCCCTGCTATTGTGTTAAGTAGAATTTTTCTAGTATGCCACTTTAATTACTAGTATATTTTTGTGTTATTTTCTTCGTGACTTCCTGATGGCATTACAACTATTGTCTTAGTTTAAAACTTTGTAGTTTTGATTAATGATAACTTGATTTCAATATCATATAGAAAATTTACTCCAATTTATCTCTATTTTCCTCTTCATGGTATTATTAATGTCATATAAATCACATATTTATGAGCTCCTCAACACAGTAGTATAATTTTTACTTTATGTGGTTTTAAAAACAGCTTTATTGAGATTTAAGTCACATATAGAATTCACCCACTTTAAGCATACAATTCAATGGTATTTAGTATATTCACTGAGGTGTGCATGTATCTCAAATTATTAGAGAAAAAAGGAATTTAAAAATAAATTTATACTCTCTTTTATTTATATATATGGAGTTACTTTTACTGGTGCTCTTTTATTTATCTAGGTTTGAGTTTCCAATGAATATTCTTTCATTGCATCCTGAGGAATTCCCTTTGTATTTGTTATGCAAAGGGTTTGCCACTGCTGAATTATCTCAGTTTTTGTTTATCTTGGAATGTTTTAATTTTTCCTTCATTTCTGAAGGATTTTTTTTTTGCACATGGTAATCTTGACAGTCTTTTTCTTTGATACATTGACTGTCTTTTTCAATGCCTCTGGGCATCTATAGTTTGAAATGAAAAGTTACTTTTCTCTTGTGGATTTCAAGAGTGTCTCTGTCTTTGACTTCCCCCAGTATAATTATAACGTAAATAGTAAATAGGTATGGATTTCTTAAGTTATCTTACTTGAAATTATATAATTTCTTGGATTAACATTTTTCATTAAAATTTGGCTATTTCTTCAAATATTCTCTCTTCTCCATTCCTATTTTTTCTTCTCTTTCGTTACTCCCATTATGCATATATTGATTTGCTGGTCTCCCACAGGTCTTTGAGGCTCTGTTAATCTTTTTTCTGTTCATTTTTTTTTCTTTCTCTTCCCCAGATTGTGTAATTTCAATTGACCTAATCTCAATTGATAAATTCCTAGATTCTTCCTTCTGCCTCAAATCAGCTGTTTATCATCTCTAGGGAACTTTTAATTTCAGTTCTTATACTTATCAACTTCAGAATATGTGTGTGATTCTTTACTAGAAAATTTCTCTTTATTTTCATTCTCTAGTTGGTAAGATATCATTTTCATAGAACTGTAACACTTTTGAAAGGCATGGTTTCATTTATTCTTAGAGCATATGTAAAACAGCTGAGCTTAATTTTTTGTTTTACTGTGTTCAATACTAGGGCTTGCTCAGAGGCAAGTTGCTAATGGTTGTTTTTACTCTGTGTATAGGTCATACTCTCCTTTTTCTTTGCATTTTGTAACTTCTTTTTCGAAACTGGAGATTTATAGCAATATATTTGGCAGTTGTGAAAATCAGATTCTTTCCCACTCCCAGGGTTTGTTTAGGTTTTTGTCTGTTGTTTGTTTAGTGTCTAATTCTGTATAGTCTGCATTCTTTGCCATGTGTGACTGTATTAGTCTGTTCTCATGCTGGTAGTAAAGATGTATCCAAGACTGGGTGGTTTGTAAATGAAAGAACTTTAATTGACTCACAGTTCAGCATAGCTTGGGAGGCCTCAGGAAAATTATAATCATGGTGGAAGGTGAAGCAAACACATCATTCTTCACATGGCAACAGCAAACAGAAGTGCCAAACAAAAGGGGGAAAAGACCCTTATAAAACCATCAGATCTTGAGAGAACTTTCTCACTATTCAATATGAAGGTAACTGCCCCCATGATTCAATTACCTCCCACTGGGTCCCGTCCATGACATGTGTGGATTATGGGAACTATAATTCAAAATGAGATTTGGGTGGGGACACAGCCAAACCATATCAGTGACCATTGAAATTTCTGTCCACTTAGCTTAATGGTTAACTAAAGATTGGACAGAAATTTCCTTAAATGTGTAGTATCAATAAGTCTCCATTCTTTGCTGAGGAGCTCTCTCTGTATATTGAGCACACCTTTAGCATTCAGCCAGACATTTGACAGCCCTGCCTTACCCTTTACTTCCCGCTTCCTGCTTAAGCAGAAGTACAGAAGTACAAAGTATAGAAGTAAAAAGGCCTTAGGGCCTACTCAGGTGTTTCTTGAGCCTACACATAGCCTTATATATGTGCATAGAACTTTCTGATTCCCAGAAATGTGATAGCTTTATAGAGTCTCTAGATACATCTCATTGTTCCACTTTTCCTTTTAAGCATTTGGTTAGCCTATTATTAGCCTCAGCTGTTATTCATTTCTTTACGCAGTCACAAAGTTAAAAAATTGACTATGAATGGCTTCAACAAATGCTCCTGGGAAAAGGCTTTTTTCACTGGACAATGAAAAAAGACTGCTCTGAATCGGGTCACAAAAAGACAGCCTTGCATGGAGAGTGTTTTGGGAAATGAATGGACTAGTCAAATAATGACAATTCTTTGAGAAAAAGGCTTTGAAGGATCTCTGACCACATTCTGCTTCCTCCAGTTGCTGCTGAACTGCTGTTTATTTATTTATTTTTTAATTGTACTTTAGGTTCTGGGATGTGATTGCAGGATTTTAGTTTTCAAGCCTCCTGCAGAACTAGAGAGAGGGGAATGGGAAATGGACACGTTAAATGCCACAAAGCACACTATTCTTACAGAGATTCAGCAGCTTTTCTTAAATTAACAGGATTGCTGCAAGCCTTTGCTTAATATCTAGAGTTCTGAAAAACTTACTGTTTTGGTGAATGATCTCATTGCTTTTAAAAAGGACAGAACTTGTGGAAGTCCTTTCTTTACTATTTTTGCTGATGTCTCATGTGCTGCATTTTTGTTTTTATTTGCGTCTAAATATAAAAAAATTTCCTTTCAGACTTTCAGTTTGACACAGTCTATTTAGAAGTGTGTTTTAAAATTTCTATACATTTAGAGATTTTCCTTTTGTCTTTCTATTATTAAATTCTAGTTTAATTCTATTGTGGTCAGAGAAGATACTGTATAGAATTTAAATTCTACACATTTTTAAAAGATTCGTTTATAGTTCAGTACACAGTCTATTTTGTTTAACACTTTATGGACATTTGAAAAGACTATATATTCTCCTATTGTTGCTTGGAGTTTTCTATAGATATCAATTACGTCCTGTTGCTTTATGGTTGTTAAATTTCTTGCTGATTTCCTGTATAAAATCGTTCTATATGTTCCTAAGAGGTGGGTGAGGGGGGTGTTTAAATACTCAACTGTAATTGTAGTTGTGTTTATTTCTTTTTTTAGTTCTTGAATTTTTTAAATAACATGTTTTCCTTTTCTTTTCTTTCTTTCTTTCTTTCTTTTTCTTTTTTTGAGATGGAGTTTCGCTCTCATGGCCCTGGCTGTAGTGCGATGGCGCAATCTTGGCTCACTACAACCTCCACCTCCCAGGTTCAAGCGATTCTCCTGCCTCAGCCTCCCGAGTAGCTAAGATTACAGGCATGTACCACCATGCCCGGCTAATTTTTTATTTTTAGTAGAGATGGGGTTTCTCCGTGTTGGTCAGGCTGGTCTCAAATTTCTGACTTCAGTGATCTGCCCATCTCGGCCTCCCAAAGTGCTGGGATTACAGGTGTGAGCCACCATGCTCTGCTAATAACATGTTTTTGAGACTCTGTTGTCTGTTGAACTTAGGATCATTATGTCTTTCTAGAAGACTGATTCTACTTGTAATGATGTAGTGTTTCTCTGTGTCTTCCCCAATTTTCTTTGCTTTCAATTGTACCTTATCAGTTATTAATATAGCTACATTTGCCTGTTAAAATAAATGTTTTTATGGTACATACTTTTCATTCTTTTACTTTGAGCCTATGTATGTCATTGAACTTGAAGTGAGTTTCTTATAATCAGCATATAATTGGGTGATGGTTCTGTATCTGGTCTGCCAATCTCTGTCTTTTGACAGGTGTATCTAGACTATTTGCATTTAATACTTATTATGTGACTGCATAAGTCTACAATTTTATTATTTGTTTTATGTTATTTCTTCTTGTTTATATTTGCCTGCTTCTTTCATCTTTCCTTCTTGTGGATTATTTGAATATTATTTAAAGAATTCCATCCTACATGATTTGGTGTTTTTGAACATATCTTTTTAACTAGTTTTTATAGTTGCAGCTATCATTATTACAATATACATTTGTGCCCCAACAGTCCACTGGTTTCAACATTTTACCACTTTGAGTGAAATGTTGAGAATTGACTTCCATTTAAGTCCTTAGGTCTTCACCAGAGTTTGTTGCCCTGAATATTTAATGATGCTATGACTTTTATTCAATTATCAAATATAATGTATAAAATTAATGAATAAAAGAATAGTCTAATATTTTTACCCACATTTATGGTTGTTCTATGTTCCTTTTCTTCCCTGATGCTCTAAGATTCTTCCATTTGTCATTTTCTTTCTAACTGAAGGACTCCCTTTAGCCAATCTTCAAGGGCATGTATGAAAACTATAAATTCTTTAGCTTTTCTTCATCTGAGGGTGTTTTAATTTCCTCTTTGTTCCTAAAGGAGAGTTTTGAGGGATATGGAATTTTTAGTTGATAATTTTTTTCTTTTAGGACTTAAATAATGTTGTGTTCTTCTGGCCGTCAAGGTTAGATAAGAAATCTGTCATTTACATTGTTATTCTTTCATAGGTAATGTGTTGTTTTTCTCTGGCTACTTTCAAGATTTATCAGTATGTTTAGTTTTCAAAAGTTATATTTTGATGTAGCTTGGCATGGATGTGTTGGGATTTATCCTGTTTTGGGTTCAGCTTATTGGAGCTGCAGGCTTGAGCATTTTGCTGAATGTGGGACGTTTTCAGCCATGTTTCCTCAAACACCAATTCAGTCCATCTGAGTTCACTCAGCTTCTTGGAGCTGAATTCTGGAATTTTTTGACCATTATTTCTTCAAACACGGTTTCATCTTCATTCTCTTTATCGTCTCCTTCTGGAACTTCAGTGATATGAATGTTAGATTTGTGTTGCTGCTGTTATTCTCTCATATGCGCCTGAGGCTCTGTTTAGTTTTCTTCCGTCTATTTTCTCTCTGTTGCTTAGATTGGGTAAAGTCTTTTGATCTATCCTCAAGTTGATTGAATCTATACTCTTTCATTTCCACTCGACTTTTGAATAAATACACTGATTTAAAAAATTTCTGTTACTTGATTTTTAGGTAATAATTTCCATTGGTGTCTTTTTAATAGCTTCTATTTCTCTGCCAACTTTTTATATTTTTTATTTGTTTCAAGAGAATTTGTAACTGATTATACATTTTTAAACGGCTGCTTTAAAACCCTTGTCGATAATTTTAACATCTGTTTCATCTTGATGTTGGACTCAGTTGATTACCTTTGCTCACTTGAGTTGTGATTTTCGTGGCTCTTGGCATGGTGGGTCATGTTTTATTGTATCGTGGATATTTTATCCATTATGTTAGGAGACTAAGGAATTATTGAAATCTTTTGTTTTAACAGGCGATCATTCTGTTTAGGTTTAGCATTCAGGTCTTGAACGGCCTTTGTGGGCTGAGGTTACAATGGTAATTTAATTTTTTAAGTCTTTGCAGTATTGTTTTGGTTTACTTGATTTATCAGGAACACTGGACTTTTCTGATGCTGCCTACGACAGAAGATGGGGTTTCCCCAGGCTGAGTGGCTAAGCCTCTCTTGGTCAGGGAGTTTGGTGGGATTCTCCCCACTGATGACCCTTGGCTGCCCAGGGGTCAGCCCAACTGATACTCTTTAATAGTGGTGATGGGTTCACCTTATGTTGTCAGATGCATTCTTGTTTGATCCTTAGTAGGAATGAACCTACCTGGACTGCCTTCTGTTGCTAAATGTGGGGCAGAAAAATGCCAGGTCTGAGGCAAATTCCAAGATTTGGTAGGGGGTTACAAGGCAAGCTGCCCTGCGCTTTTCCCATTGTCTGTAGTCAGGGAAGGGGAATCTCAAGATTACAGAGTCAAAGAACCTTCCTGGAGTGGCCCCTTGCTATGGTTAGCTCTCTCTTACTGAGCCTGTCTACCTGTTCATGCTTCCTAGGGGAAGAGGGGAGTTTCAGGACTTTCAGGCTCACGAGGCTTCTGAAGTGAATGGGGCATTCCAGCCTGTCTTGCTTGCTGTGACGGGCTCCACTTTCCCATCCAGTGTCTCCAGAAGGGGAACAATGTCTTAGACTAGTAAGGACAAAGAATTTCTGGACTGAGCTGCTTGTTGTGACGAGGTACCTCTGGCTAGGATTGCAGTAGATATTTTGGCCTATGGGCTTCTTCTTAGGGGCTTCTTAGACCATGTTGCTTGTCTCTGGGTCCCTCCAATTAGATGCTTCTGCCCGCCCTGGTATCTATTCTTGGCAGGGGAAAGAAGTCTTGGATCTGGCAGGAAAGTACAGTGCTTCCCTTAGCCTATTGTTTGCTGGTGAAGCTTCCAAACGATACCCTTTAATGGTGCTGATGGGTTCATCTCATGTTGTCAGATGCAATCCTCTTTGATCCAGAGTGGGGATGAATCTACCTGGACTACCTTCTGTTGCTAGATCAGAGGCAGAAAAATGCTAGTTCTGAGGAAACCTCTTAGATGGACTTGGAGGATGTCAGGCATGCCGCCACTGTGCTGCTCCTCCAAACCAGCGTACCTTCTTCTTATCTTTTTCTTTTTTTTTTGAGACAGAGTCTCACTCTTGTTGCCCAGGCTGGAGTGCAGTGGCACAATCTCAGCTCACTGCAACCTCTGCCTCCTGGGTTCAAGCGATTCTCCTGCCTCAGCCCCCCAAGTTGCTGGGATTATAGGTGCCCACCACCACGCCCGGCTGATTTTTGTATTTTCAGTAGAGACAGGGTTTCACCATGTTGCCCAGGCCTGTCTGGAACTCTTGACCTTGTGATCTGCTCATCTCGGCCTCCCAAAGTGCTGGGATTACAGATGTGAGCTGTGGCGCCCGGCCCTTCTTATCATCTTTTTTGGTTCTCTTTGGTTGTCTCTTGAATTATTTTCGGGCTCTGCTTAGTCAGGAGATTCAGGGAGCAATGAATGGGACTGCACTGTTTGTCCCTAGGTGTAATCTTTAAATCCATGCTCTGTTTGCTTGAGTGTAAAGTTCAGCTGGTCAAAACAGAAGCTGAGACGTCTTTCCCAGCAGGCTCTCCCTGGGCTCCCCTGCCTTTACCAACAGGGCTGGTGCACTTACATGATATGGTTGTGGCCATTTCCTCATCTGCATCTTCCCTTGGTCTACGGCTGATGTTTCTGGGTCGTTCACAACTATGTTCCCAGGCCTGGCAGCATTCCTGGCCCATAATAGATGCTCAGCAAATGCTAGTTGCATTCTGCCTTTAATTCATCATTTGACTCAGTTAGATGATTTCCTGCTTTCCAGAGATATTGTGATCATTGTGATTTGATGTGTTGAGGTCAGATTTGTTAAAGTTAAGAATATGGACTCTGGAACCAAACTGCCTGGTTTTGACTTCTGGCTCTGTGACTGGCTGCCCATGTGACCTTGGGCAAGTTACTTAGGTCATCTGTGTCTCAGTTCTTTCAATTGAAAGATGAAATAATCATAGTACCCACCCATTAGAGTTGTTAAAAAGATTGAACAAGTTAATATTCATAGCACTATGTAGATATATTAATTCAGTCAATTTAAAAACTAATCATGAAAACATCAAAGAGACAGATTGGGTCTGGTCTGTTCTAGGTGTGCACATGCCATTTCTGAATGATGGCTATTTATTTTTGTTCTAATTACTCAAAATAAGCTGCTTAATGATCTGCATAAAACTGTCCCTGGGTTGGAGGACCTGCTAGTCTGTACTTCAAAGTTCGCTCCTCTACTAGCTTTGTTAAAGATGGGATAACTATTTTGGCCCTAAGGATTTCTTGGTTGGCCAAATTATCTGCCACTTCTCAAAGATTATATGCTGTGGTGCCGTAATCATTAATGCTAGTTACCTTATGTGCTTGAGTCCAAGTTTGGGTTGGGAGGCCTTCCCCCATGTTGATTCTGGAAAGGAAGAATTACAACATTCTCTCCTTCCCAGAACTTGATCTCCTTGTCTCCCAGATTCGGATGACCTTTCCTAAACAGAAAATCACTCTTATTAGTATATAAAATGGAGCCAATAGGGGAGTAAGTGACTCTGTCTTCATCCTGGAGGGCACTGAGCCCTCCAGTTCCCACCCTTACGATAGCAACAGGCCAGACCTGCCACAAATCCACGGCTCTCCCTGAAACCACATGTGTGCTCACACAACAGCTGGACTTCCTTCCCAGTGACCACCAGCCCGCAGTAAATTACCAGATTTTGCTGATGTTGCCATTTCCTCTCTCAACTTAACCATTGGTTTATTGATGACTGATTTTCCCATATGGGCTTTTATCCCATTAAAATGATGTTTGCTGCTTTTTTTTCTGGACTTCTGCCTTTGGGAAGATGAAGTAGACAAAGTTTCCATTATTCCTTCTCAGTAGAACTAAAGGCCTTGGGCATGGTGTACAAAACCAGCGTAAGAAGGCAGGCTGGCTAGAGCACTCAGGACACAAGGAAAGAGAGGGCAGTGATATCCCTGGGTTTCCTGTTTGCCTTTTATATCTCAGACTTGGAGGGGGATAGGCCACCTGGGAAGCCCATGAGAACAGACTAAAAAGCCCCCTCAAAAGCTTGCCCTCTCTAGCCAAAAGGGACCAGAAAAGGGGCAGCTTAGACAGACAAAACTCCCAGTGAAACACCGCAGAAAAACTGGAAGCCCCCTTCTCACCCATGCCAGCAGAATCTCAGTGGGGAATCTCAGTTTACACCCCACCTGGGTGTAACCCCAAAGGGCTAACGAGGTGCCCTTTGACTGTGGGGTGTTGGAGGAGACTGACGAAAGGGTCAGGGCTGTCCCCTCCGCCCAGCACTGACAAGGCTGAAGGTGGCACAGGAGCAGTGATGGGACACTTCTCTTCCTACCGGCTGGGAGAAGTGGATTAGTAGTGTGTGAGAACTCCTCCCTGCTCAGGTACCAACAAAGGGTGAATGGGGAACTTTGACATCTACCCTCCCCTTCCCTGAAATAATGTGGCAGCGCCATTTACTCCCCTGGGGCAGTAGTATGTGAGAAAGGTGACTAAAATGGGGGTTTAAACAAGACCCAGAGTCTCATCAACTCACACCCACAATATTCAGGTTTCAAATGAAAATCATACGTCACACTGAGAACAGGGAAGATTTCAAACTAAATGACGAGCGGGAATCAATGGACACCAGCGCCATGATGCTGGTGGTACTGGGAAGACCACACACAGACTTTACCCAGCCAGCAGAAAAGGCAGTCCAACGAGCAATGATGAAAATGCTTGCAACAAATGGGAAAAAAAAAGTCTCAGCAGAGACATAGAAATTAAAAAGAACCACATGAAAATCTTCTTGCAACTGAAAAGTATGGTAACAGAAATTAAAAAACAGACCTCACTGGTTAAGCTCAAAGCAGAATAAAGAGGACAGAGGAAAGATCTGTGCAATGGAAGAAAGAAAAATAGAAATTCCTAATTTGAAACATGGAGAAACAATAGAAAGAGAAAATAAACAGAGCCTCAGGGCCTCGTGGGACTATGACGAAAGATTCAACCTTGGGACCCTGGAGGGAGGAGAACAAGGTGGGGCTGGAAATGTACTTGATGAAACAATGGCTGAAAACGTCTCAAGTTTGGTAAAAACATAAACCTATTGATTCAAGAAGGTGAGTAAAACTCAAACAGAATAAACCCAAAGGAATCCACATGAAAACACAGTAGCTAAAACTTATGAAAACTGAAGTAAAAATACCTGAAAGCAGCAAGGGAGAAACAAGATCTTGTCTGTAGGTAGAAAACCTGTGAATGGCAGTAACTCTCGTCAAAGCCATGGGGGCCAGAAGAGCCGAAAGAGAAAAACTATCAGTGGAGAAACCCCATCTCCAAAAAAATTACAAAATAATCAGCGGAGCATGGTAGCAGCCACCTCTCAACCCAGCTACTGTGGAGGCTGAGGAGGGAGGATTGCTTGAGCTCTGGGAGACAGAGGCTGCAGTGAGCCAAGGTTGCCCCACTGCACTCCATTCTGGGTGACTGAGCAAGACCCTGTCTCAAAAGAGAAAAAAAAAAAATGAGGAAAGAAAAAGACAGCAGCTTGAAGTCCTATAGCCAGTGAGAACATCCTTCAGAAATAGGGGAAATCAGGACTTTCAAATATTGGCAAACTGAGAATGTGTCGCTAGCAGACCTCCCCTAAAAGAATGGCTAACGGGGGTTCATTAAATGGAAAGAAAGCAAAAGGAAGAATGTTCAGAATGTCAGGAAGGGAAAAAGGACGTGGTAAACCAAAATTGGTAAATACCCCAGACTTTGTCTCTCATAATTTCTAATTGATGCTTGATACAAAAATTTTAGAACTGCCTGATGTGTGCCTATTATATGTAAATGTTTAAAGTAATGATATTATAAACAAAGGAGAGTAAAACAATATAAAGGGAGGTATAGTTTCTATACTTAACTCAAACTGGTAAGATGATGACCCAGTAGACTGTAATAAGTTATGTATATAATGGAATACATAGAGCAACCACTAACAAAACTGTCCGCAGAATACGCTCAAGAAGAATATAGATACATCAATATGGAATTCTTAGCCTTGACACCACAAACATGACTCATAAAAGGAAAAAGTAATTAATTGAAATTTTTCAAAATTAAAAATGTTTGCTCTGTGGAAGAACCTGATAAAAGAATAAAAACACAAGTTACTGACCACGAGAAAATATTTGCAAATCACATATCTGACAAAGGACTCGTCTCTGGAATGTACAAAGAACTTTTAAAACTCAACAGTAATGGAACAAACAGTTCAATTAGAAAATGGGCAAAATACATGAACAGATACTTTACGAGAGAGGACATACAGGTGGCAAATAAGCACATAGAAACTATGTTCAACATCATTAGCTATTAGGGAAGTGCAAATTAGGAGCACAATGAAATATGGTGGTGCACCTATCAGAATGGATAACATTTAAAATAGGTGACAGCAGCATATGCTGGTGAGAAAGGTGAGAAACGGGATCTCTCATACACTGCTGGTGGGAATGTAAAATGATACAGCCACTCTGGAACATCGTCTGGAAAATAATTTCTTAAAAACCCAAACATGCAACATGTGACCCCACAATTGCACTCCTGGGCATTTATCCCAGAGAAATGAAAACTTATGGTCACACAAGAATCTGTACTTTAATGTCTGTGGCAGCTTTACTTGTTAAAGTCTAAAACTTTTACAAGTAAAACTGGAAACTACCTAGATGTGAATGATGTAAAACTACCGTTACATACATACCATGGGATGCTACTCACCAGTACAAAGGAACAAACTCTTGCAATAGCTGAATGGCTCTCTCGGAAATTATGGTGAGTGAAAAAATTCCAAAATGTTACACACATATGATCTTATTTATAGAACTTTTTTTTTTTTTGAGACAGAGTCTCGCTCCATTGCCAGGCACCAGGCTGGAGTGCAGTGGCACGATCTCGGCTCACTGCAACCTCTGCCTGCTGGGTTCAAGCAATTCTCCTGCCTCAGCCTCCTGAGTAGCTGGAACTACAGGTGCGCACCACCATGCCCAGCTAATTTTTGTATTTTTAGGAGAGACAGGGTTTCACCATGTTGGCCAGGATGGTCTCGATCTCTTGACCTCATGATCTGCCTGCCTCGGCCTCCCAAAGTGCTAGGATTACAGGCGTGAGCCACCGCGCCTGGCCTAGAACATTATTTAAACAACAAATTACAGAAGCAGGGAGCAGATGACTGGTTGCCACAGCCCTGAGTTAGAAAGGATGCTCATGAGCCCAAGAACTTGGAAGGAGGGGAACTGGGCATGCATGCCTCCCATGTCCCCAAGAGAGCTTGAATGGGGTGTGTGACCCATGCCCTGAGGGAGACAGGCTGGAATGTGCATTGAGGTCATCCCAGAGAAGAGAGAGAGGAAGAGCTGGATGGGAGAGACCCAGGTGGAATAGAATCAGTTTAGGTAATGCTGGGTAGGGCTAAATTACAAGAAAAAGACTCTTGTGCTTCTCAATTGTACCGTGCATGGATGTGTGAGATGGGATTGTGTGTGCCATGCCCTAAGTAGTACTCATACTCAGGGGGCGTGGCTTCCATTCTTCTCCATTTTCTGCACCTTGACACACCACCCTTCCCACCCCACCCACTCACACCCCAACGCCTGGCTCTTGGGCCTGCACTGAAGGGAAGGGGGATCCTGAAACCCCCACAGTGACTGCTGTCCTGGAGTCAGGGCCATAGACCTATGAATCCACCCCCCAACTTGGGGCTCTCTAATAGAGGATTTATGCCCATTACCCACTCTGGACTTCCTGAACCAGAATCTCTAGGGATGGGCCACTTTACTTTTTAAAAAAGTTCCCAGGTTATCCTCTTGCACAAGTAAATCTGAGAGTCATATAGTGATAGACAATGGCATTCACTGTCAATCTGATTAAAAAATCTGATAAGAAATGCATACTAGAACAGAAGTGGTCCTCTGAGCTGTCACCTGGCATGAGATCTCCGAGTATTATGCATACAACCTGCCCATCAAACAACCAGAAGAAGCTGTGATCTAAAACAGTAAGAGCACCTGGTGAGGGAGAACTCCCTAAGCTACTATGTGGGGATGGGGGGCTATCTCACTCATTGGCTCATTTAGTCTTCACATTAACACTGAGAGTTAAATGGTATTATTCCCACTTTACGGATAAGAAAACTGAGGTCCAGTGAGCACAGAAAACTTTCTAAAACGAGGTGCCAACCCAGGTCTGTCTAGCCCCAGTCCGTGTTCTTTCCACCAAAGCACTCTGCCTGCCTTGAAATGCCCACCACCAGGAAAGCCAAGATATGTGGTCCCTTCTCCTTAGAAGCTGCTAACTTCCAAACAGCCAGGCACACAGAATATTGGAAGACAATTCAGTGTTAATCAATGTGGAATTGATTCATGAATGCAACGAGGACAAACACAGTATACAATCGTGTTCTCGTGGCTGGTCTGTAAGGGTGTTCTGTGCTGATTTAAGTGGCTGTGCACCCTCCACAAGGTAAGAGGAGCCAGCAAGCTTCCTTAGCTTGACAGGCTATCTCTCTGTGTTGACACTTGTCTTGATGAATGAGAAATGGAGGACACGTCCCCTGTCTCTGTGTCCAGGTAAAGATGCCTCTGAAAGGGTCAGTCACGGCACGCTGTGGCACTCTATCCCCTGCTCTCAGAAAATGGCAGGGAGGCCGATGACAGCTGCTGAATAGGCTGACTGCTGGGGATAGGAGGGGACTGACAGCTCCAATTTGTGCTGGAGTCCCAATAAACAGCTAGGGTTAATTGGAAGATGACATCACGATTCAAGAGTATTTGAGGCAGGAGAAGAGGAAGGAGCATTTGCCTTGCATGCACGGCTGCTTTTGATGCATTTCCCTCAAATATCTGTTTTATAACTTGACAGATATTAAAACCAGAAAATGGCCCTTTACAAGCATGTCAAGGAAAGGAGAGGAAGAGAGAAGACTGTCCTCAAATCACATGCCCGCCCCCAAGGAAGAAGTGCCTCTCCCTCTGATGGCATTGTGAGACTTAAAAGCGGTTTCTTTTCAATGACCATCAACGTGCATTTGCAATGACAGCATTTGTAATGCCGACGTAATGACAGAACTGTGTGCTGCATTTTGTTAAAAACCGTCAGGCATCTTATTTTGATTGGCTTACATAGTTCTCACTGTTTAACTTCTATTTAACTAGAAGCATACCTGTGTCTATCTTCCACCATTATTGGAATGAAAATGTGAAAGTCGGGCCAATTTCAGAGTTCTCCAAATGGCAATGTCAGTGATCCCTGACCTTACAAAACATAACATTTTTGATGCTGGTTATTTGAGACAGTCCCCAGGGTGGCTATCCTTTTCATTCACTGCTTGCCAGCTTGTAGGACCAAGATGTCATGGAGGGGCACTCCACATCTTTCTGCTGAGGGTAATCCCTGTGTGCATCTTATATCAACCACGTTGGTGCCTACTGTTCAGGTCTCTCCTGAATTCACTCACCCAAAGCTCTCTGTGCTATTATCTCTTCATTTATCCTCCCAAGAAACTCTATTTTTGACTCAGTGCCAGATGGGACCATCGTCATAGTTAATTTTATGTTCTCTGGAGTACTTTTCTTCTAATTTCTTTATTTCTATTAGTTTTGTCTCAGCAGTGAATATACAAATAGAGATGCATCTCAATTTACAGTTGAGCTATCACCTAATAAACCTATCGTAAGTTAAAAATATCACGTCGAAAAATGCATCTAAAATGCCTAACTTACTAAACATCACAGCCAAGCCTAGCCTCCCTCAACCATGCTGAGAACGTGGATGTTAGCCTACCATGGGGCAAAGTCACCTAACGGGAAGCCTGCTTTATAGTTAAGTGTTAAGTATCTCATGTAATTTACTGAATCCTGTACCAAAAGTGAAAAACAGAACGGTCGTAGGGATACTGAAGCAGAGTTCCCACTGAATGTGTATGGCTTTTGCACCATAGAGAAGCAGAAACATCCTTAAGTTGAACTGCCATAAGTTGAGGATCATCTGCTATATGTTTTTAAAATTATAAGATGGAATCACATACGCACACCATTCCATGTCTTATTCATTTCTCCTTTATCAGAATCGGTGTGTTGCTATCAGCTAAGGTAGCATAAACTGCTGTAACATATCGACCCCCTACACTCAGTGGTGGAATGCCATAGAAGTTAATTTGTTGCTCTCATGTCCCAAGCAGGTGCTCATGACAGGCAGGCAGCTCTCCTCCACCCAGGGGGGCTCCTTCTGCCCTGATGCTCCATACCACTTCCAAGGGCTCTGTGCTCATTGGCGTGGAGATGTAGCAGGTGACAGAACACAGAGTGTCAGTGTGGTGGTTTCCTAGGAACCAGCCTTAAAGTTTGTGAGATCATGCTGCTTGCATTCTATTGGTTAGCACTAACCCCACAGCTTCTCCTAACTGCAAAGGCGATTCAAACATTTTAGAAAATCCTAACTGAAATGTGGTCTAGTCCAAGTCCAAGGAAAAAGAGAAGATGGATTAGCTGAGCAGCTAATGTAATCTACCTCCCTGGTTATTACATGTCCATTCTACCCTTGAAAATGGAGTGAATGTGATTTATTTTTAGGAAAAAGAGTTTTCTATGGGTTAACCCATTATTGCAACCTAGTGAAAGGAAGGAAGAGGTGTGCAGTGCTCTCCATCAGGTCTGGGAGTGTCTCCCTGAAGCTCAGCAACTTATGAATTACAAAGGGAAGTTATTTGCATCCCCCTCAGTCCTTTGCAGTATCAAATGAGGCAATAGGGACAAGGTAATCCTAATAAAATTGTTTTAAGGTACCAACATTCAAAACTGGTTTCAGACTGAGTTCATGATGTCTTAGACAATGTAGATCTTACAAAAACTTAGTAAGTTTTTGATGTATTTGCCTCTAATCAGTTCTACGTACCTCTAAACATAGTGAAAATTATTTCCTAGACATATTCTCAAGCCAGATTTCTTGTTTCATTTTGTTTTACTTCTTCATGCCTGTCCTGCTCTCTGAACCATGAGTCTATCAGAACCAAAGAATGTGGATGGAAGCTGCACTCACCTGATCTCTGCCTTTGAGTTGAGTTGAAGGGGCAAATATCTTCACAAACCTCTCTCAATCTTATCTCTTATTATCGGTTGGGTAGAACATATCAGATTTTTCTAAAATGTTTGGATTCCCAACTTTTTGAAATATTTTTATTCCCTTTAATACCTGCTTGCAAACATGCCAGCAGAGCTCTTTCCAGAGCTCATGTCTTCCTTAGAATACTTGCTGAAGGCAGAAAGTAAAAGCAATGTACTCTATTTCCCACACTTCCTCCGGAGCCACAGGCTCCCCAGCCATGGGACCTGCCTTCCAAGTGAGCATTATTGCCCAATGCCTTGCTGCTGCAATCCACGGGGCTCCTTATTCCACTCTGCCACCAAGCCAATGCCATATACATTTCTTTTTTTGAGATGGAGTCTCACTCTGTCAACCAGGCTGGAGTGTAGTGGCGTGATCTCAGCTCACTGCAACCTCTGCCTCCCAGGTTTAAGTGATTCTCTGGCCTCAGCCTCCTCAGTAGCTGGGATCACAGATGCCCACCACCATTTCGAGCTAATTTTTGTATTTTTAGTAGAGACGTGATTTCACCATGTTGGTCAGGCTGGTCTCGAACTCCTGACCTGTGATCCTCCATCCTGGGCCTCTCAAAGTGCTGGGATTGCAGGTGTGAGCCACTGTACCTGGCCCATACGCATTTTAAGTTTGTGAGGGATTCTTCAGTATCCCACTTCAAATGACAACTTCCATTTTAGTTAAGCTGATCTTGTTGGTATAACAGAAATCTCAAAATCCCCAGCAGACCCTTGTTTCTTAGCCACAAAACATCCACAATGAGTTCATGTTAAGCAGGTGGCTCTCCACTAATCATTGATCCAAGTTCTTTCCTCATCAATGCATGGCTTCCATGTCACCTTGGTCACCTGCATCAGCTGCAGGTCATGAGTGGGGCTGGGGTTGATGGCACGAATCTATCCACACCGGACTGTGGGAAGGTAACATATCCTGGCTGTGTGCTCACGGAAAACAGCAAAAACAAAACAGTCTGCCAGACCTATCATCTCATTGTTACCTCATTTTTACCTTTAGAATCACATCTGTACATGCATAGAATATATCCAAATGGGAGTAAAGGGTACTTACTAGAAAATAAGACTGCTTCCCAGAAACCCAGTCACCCTCACCAATCTACTACTGTTAGCCGTTCCTGGCGTGGACTTCTAGAATTTGTGTGTGTGTGCATGTGTGTGGAGTGTATAAATGTATATAATGTGTGTGTGCAAATTATCACATCGTCAAACTGTCTTTTTCCTTTAGATCTTTAATCTTAAAGCTGCATGATCTTCCATGGCGAGTGTATGAACTTTTAATTTGTTCCTTTTTTTTTCACATGGTAAATACTGCAATGAACTTTCTTGAAATCATGTTGTGATTATATCCATGGGGTAAATTCCTAGCACTACAGTCTGGAATTTTAAATTTCATTATGTTACAATAGTCACAATGATGAAATGGCTTAAATAGTATTCTTTCCCGGTGAAGTATACATTAACAGTTATTGGGTTAATTAGGTATTCATTTTTTTAGTTCATATAATTGATTTGTTGTAATTCTGAATTTGTTTCTGTAAAATGTAAGGATATTTTTACTGTAAGAAGTTTCTTCTCTTTTTCCCATTGCTGGTAACAGCCTCTGGGACCAAGGTCATTCACCTCCGTTCTCAGCTGGTTCCTTTGTTCCTTCAGTTGGCTCTGAGGTTTATAAATGTCAGACCACAAGCCTGAGGAGGTGCTGCCTCCAGAAGCCAGGGAGCTGCCTTCTTACTAAGCCACCTGCAGGTCCCAGCACTGGGGGCTGAGATCCTAGCCATTGTCGAAGATTAGCATGTGGCCCCTGGATGCCGCGGGCCCACCCTGACCCTAAGATTGGGGTCTTGCCTGTTATGAGTAGGGAAGAAAAGGCCTGTGGTGGGCATATCTGAAAAGAAAAGAATGAGGCCACCCTACCCAGAGACGTCAGGTCCTAGGGAAGCCTGAGAGGAGGCTGGGGTTGCAGGGAAGCCACTGGGGGCCTGTCCAGCCCAGTGCACAGGCCCAGCTAGCCAACACCTCACCCGGGAAGGCTGTGTGGACCCCGGCAGGCTCAGGACTGGCCTAGCTCATGCAGGCCCCTTGGTAAAACATTATTATGAAATTCAGGCCAGTGGTGGCTCATGCCTGTAATCCAAGTGCTTTGGGAGGCCAAGACAGGGAGATCTGTTGAGTTCAGGAGTTCTGAGACCAGCCTAGGCAGCATAGAGAGACACTGTTCTCTAAAAAAATATACAGTCATTAGAGTGAATCGGCAACCAACAGAATGGGAAACAATTTTTGCAGTTTACACATCTGACAAAGGGCTGACATCCAGAATTTACAAAGAACTAAAACAGATTTACAAGAAAAAAACAAACAAGCCCATTCAAAAGTGGGCGAAGGATATGAACAGAGACTTTACAAAAGAAGACATACATGAGGCCAACAAACATATGAAAAAATGCTCAACATTGCTGGTCATTAGATAAATGCAAATCAAAACTACACTGAGATACCATCTCACGCCAGGTAGGATGGCAATCATTAAAAAATCTGGAGACAACAGATGCTGGAGAGGATGTGGAGAAATAGGAAAACTTTTACACTGTTGGCGGGAGTGTAAATTAGTTCAACCATTGTGGAAGATAGTGTGGTGATTCCTCAAGGACCTAGAAATAGAAATTCCATTAGACCCAGCAATCCCATTACTGGGTATATATCCAAAGGACTCTAAATCGTTCTACTATAAGGACACATGCACACGAATGTTCATTGCAGCACAGTTTACAATAGCAAAGACCTGGAACCAACGCAAATGCCCATCGATGATAGACTGGACAGGGAAAATGTGGCACATACACACCATGGAATATTATGCGGCCATCAGAAACAATGAATTCGTGTCCTTTGTAGGGACATGGATGAACCTGGAAACCATCATTCTCAGCAAAG
>CAUYLG010027384.1:0-32463 GCA_963573385.1 Cacajao melanocephalus | reverse complement strand
GGCATTCTGATTTCGGGTGTTCTCAGCCTTTTTGCACTGGTTTCTTCCCATTTTTGTGGCTTTATCCACCTGTCGTCTTTGTAATTGCCGACTTTCAGATTGGGTCTGAGTGGACGTCCGGCTTGTTGGTGATGAAGTTTTTTTCTGTTTCTTAGTTTTCCTTTGGCAGACGCCCTTTCCCCACAGTGCTAGGCCTTCCTGGGTTCAGCTGTGCTTACTGTGAAACTCTCAGTCCTTAGCGCTTCCAATTGCTGTTCTCCTTATGGGGATGGGACCAGCCGAGCCCGACTCAAAGGGCACCTAGTCCCATATACTCTGCACTGAGAAGCGCTGCGCCGCACTGCGCCGGGTCGCTGGCAAAACAGCCGTGCTGGCCAAAAGAGTCGTGCTGGCAACCCATGTGGCTCTTCCGCTGGGTAGCTCCCAGTTTGTGGGCAACAGAAATTCTTCTGAAATTCCGGTGTCCACTCGCTCTCTGCGCTTTCACTGGTAGCTACAATCCTGAGCTATTGCTAATCGGCCATCTTGGATCTCTCTCCCCTTATTGGATTCTTAATGTTGCTTCTTTGTAGGTACTGTCTCTGTTTTCTGTAGTTGCTTTTAGGATTTTCTTTTTATCTTCTGTTTTCAGCAGTTTTACTATCCTGTGCCTAGGTATGGTTTTCTTTATATTTATTTTTCTTATTTGTCCCTAGGAGTTCTTGAATCTGTGGCTTGTCTTCTATCTGGAAAATTCCAGGCAATTATCTCATCTCCTTTTTAATCTGCCCTGTTCTTTTTTTCTCTTCTCTGCTGTGACTCCAGTTACATGGATAATAGGGCATTTCACCATGTCTCATATGTCTTCTATGCTTTTTCCCTCTCTGTGCTTCATTGTGGATATTTTCTACTGACATATCTCTCATTTCACCAATCCTCTTTATAGCTGTGGCTGCTGTACTACTAAATACATCGTCATTTTGGTTTATTACTTAGTTTTAACTTTTTTATTTCATTCATTTTATAGTTTCTAGGTAGCTGCTGGATTTTTCATATTGTTTTCCATCTTTTAAAAAAAAATAGCTATTTTAGGCCAGATGCAGTGGCCCAGCACTTTGGGAGGCTGAGGCAGGAAGATTACTTGAGCCTGGCCAACATGGTGAATCCCCGTCTCTACTAAAAATACAAAAATTAGCTGAATGTGGTGGCACACTCCTGTAGTCCCAGCTACTCAGGAGACTGAGGCTGGTGAATTGCTTGAACCCAGGAGGCAGAGGTTGCAGTGAGATGAAATCACGCTACTGTACTCTGGCGTGGGTGACAGAGCAAGACTCTGTTTCAAAAAAAAAAAAAAACTATTTTAAATTCTATCAATTCCAATATTTGCATCTCTTATAAATCCACTGCTTTTCTCATTTTTTTCCTCTTGGTTTTTGATCTGGCAAATTCTGTAATTTTTGATGGAATGCTGGAAATTGAAATATAAAATATATTGAAGATAATTTGAGAGTCTGAATGATATTTTTCCCCCAGAGAAGATGTATGATTCCCTATGAGCAACTTCTGTTTCTATCTTGTTGGACAGAACTATGTCATATGGCTATCTGTGGTGTCAAGGGAGGCTAGAAAATGTCAGTTTACTGGGCTCATAACTGCTCCATCAAAAAACAAAACACACACACATACACATACAAATACAAATTTGTTTTGCTACAATCCGTGATTACAGATATAAGTAAAACTGAACTTTCGTGCAAAAAGAGACTAAAAAATGTTTAAAAATGTTCACAGATTTGAGTTTCTAAAACTGAAAAGCAGTTTTAAATAAATTAAAACTTTGTTCGTTTTCTTTTACTAAGAGCAACAAAGTAATAGTAAAAACTTGGAAAATTAAATTGGTAATATAAACTCTTAAAATCTAAAGCAAAAAAGCAAAGAAAATCTGAAATTTCACCAACCAGAGGTAACTTCTGTCGACATTTTGGTAGATGGTCTTGTAATTTTATACATATTAACATTATAGTATTTTGTGACTTACTTCTTTTGCTAAGTATCATATACACATTTCTAAGTTAAAGCATATAATGAGTTAGTGTTTTACAGTTTAGAAATTATAATTTCCTTAATTTAACTCATAGTGCCTTTTGATCTAGTATTCTACCCTAGCAGTATGTATTTTGTGTCTGCCTGTTCCGTCCTCACACTTTTCTTGACCAGGTTAATGTATAATTATGTTATTGTTGATTAATACCTAAGAAATATTTTATTTACTGGTCAGTGGGAGTAATGAACATATTAGGTAGGCTCTGATGCAGTAATAATGATTCCTGGTAGAATCTCATTAAAATCTTTTTTGACTTGACATAGTACTGTGATTTTAGTTGTAAACAAAATGATTATTTTTCTACTCTATTTTAATAGTTTTTATTATCTTAAAGCTAGAATAGATCCTAGACATTCCTGAGAGAGAGTTGTGTTAGCATAAGATTTCTGTCATAAAATGTATACATATTAAAATGGTAAAACTGCTCTGAGATGCAAATTTGTGTAGTTGGCTTGCCTCCCTTGGTAGCCAAGTAATACGTACATAACAGACAACAGAAAATATGATTTCAAAATTCTAGTTGAGTAATATTACAAATTACAGAACATGGACCTTCAAGATCACCATTGAATAGTAGAGATTATAAATATTAAATGCAGGAATAATGAAAAATCCAGTTTATAAATTATATATGATTTTATAAATATTTATTTGTGCCTACATTTTTAGTGGAAGATTTCCTTAATTTAGTGCCAGCTCCACATAATAGCTATTAATTTTGCTACCACAGATGTGTTTGCTGCTTTAGACTTTAGCTTTCTCAGGCAGACTTTTGTTTTAAGATCCATCAGTATGTATTGCTCATCACTTACTGTTCATCTCACCCTAAGCTTTGTAGCTGGTGGACCTCAGATTCATTCTTGTATAAGTCCCCTTAAAATAGTGAGGGTGTTCCAGGTTAGGTTTCTGTGAAAGAATGTCTGAAAGGGATTGTTCTAAAGAAGAACAGTGACTACTAGATAATGAACTTTCCTACCTCTAATGAAATCACTCACATCATCAGTCCCTAGACATCACTTCCTGAAATCTGCACATGGCAATATGGGAATTTGTCTTGTCAGCTGGGTGGAGGAAATCCAGTGCTGATTCTTAACCAGTTGAGAATTGCTCATGATTAGTGCAGAATTGCTCATCACCAGTGGCAATGTAGAAATATCAACCTCTGGATTATATTGTTCCTAAGCCTTTGTTTCTTGAGAAGTTGATAGTTTGAATTCTTTTACGCTTATACTACTTCATTTTTTAAAATTCATCTATTAATGTCTCTTTAAGAAAGTACTCCTTTATTTTTAGTGTCTCATCTTTCCATCAAGACTTTTGGCCATATGTTATCTTTTGTTTATTGTCTTCCCAACTAGATTGTACGCTGCTTGTAAGCAGTGACTTACATCTTTGACATCTGTGGATTCCTACCCACTCCCACAGTGCCTTCTGAAACATAGTAGACATTCCATAAATCTTTATTGTTTGATCAAAGTAAGTAGAGACAAACTGAGTTTTATTGGATATAACTTAGTTTTTAGTTATTTTAGAATTGTATGATTTCTCTGTCTTTTAATGTTACTGCTTCTGTCCTTAATGCTGGTTCATCTTTCCTGGAAAAAGCATCCTACATTTTATAATTTGGTTTTATCTCAGAATTTCCTTAAATTTAGGTATTATGTTTCTTTTTAGTCTATGATAATTAGACACATAAATATTTTTTGAACTGGGCATAAAATTCTTAAATTTGAATACCATGTTTGACATAAGCATTTGTTTCGTATCTTTCCAAACTTTGATCTATGATTTTGGTTATTAGTCATTTAACAAACAGTGTAGGCAAAGCCATGTGCTAGTGATCAGTGGATAATTAATTATTGTGACTATTTTAAAAGGCATATACCTTTAATATTTTGTCAGTAAAATAGACTACTCAGTTTGTAATTTTTTTTGTCATTATAGGGTAAAGTTCACCTTGAATTAAAACTGAATGAACTGATAACGGAGAATGGAACTGTATGCCAGCAGCTTGTTGTACAGTAAGCATATTTCTTTTACCAGAATCAACTAGAAATAATTCTCCATTTTGTATTCTTTTGCTCTTAAACCAACTCCTTATTTTAACTTCAGACACTTTTTTCAGAAATGAAATTCTGCTATGTCATTTCTTTTGTGACGTTGATTTTCAATTTAATTTTCTCATATTTAGTCTCAGGTTATGGTGAGTCATTAATTTATTCAACTAGTATTTATTGAATATGGGTTAAATGATAAATATGGGCATTAAGGATAAGAGTGTCTAACTGTCTGGTAGTGGAGAGTTGAAAAGGCTTCCCTGAGAAGGTCTGCTAGAAATTGTCGTATCACAGAGCAGAGCTGGAGAGACCTTGGAGCTAGAATACCCACCCAGAGATTACCACTATTGATTTCCACCTACTTTGAATTCCTTTTTACCTCTTCTACCCTCAAGTCATTTTTTACCACCCAGACTCTAATCTCCTAACTGTTCTGGAAATCTGTTCTAGCCCAATTCCCTACTCTTTTCTTCCCCTCCAAGCCCTTACTCTGTGTTATCAACAGACTGTCAGATATCCTTCACTTCTTATGGGTGTTTTCTCTGTTTTTGCATTAGTTGACATCTGAATATCTGAAGTACTGCAGTACTGTCACAACCTTCTCAGTCAGAGGCTTTGTTTTTCTGTCATGTCCACCTACCATAAGGCCAGGGAGTAGAGTAGCTATTACTTTCTTGTTGCTGCTCCAGACTGTAACTTGTTCTCGTCAGTTGTGAACCCCAGCCCCTTTGAAGTATTCTATTTACTACTATATATAATATTTTGTTAATTTTTTCTGACCTCTTTGAAAGAAGATTGTGTACGTATGACTATCTCTTAATATATCGGTATGTATTTTCTAAGAATAATGATCCTGTCTTAAATAACTCCAGTAGTTACCAAATTCAGGAAGTTTAACATTGTTATAATACTTTTTAAAAAATCTCTAGTTGTCTTCTAATATTTTAATCTGCAATTATTACATTCCACTTTTGTTAACTGTCCCAGTGATGTCTGTTAAGGCGTTTTTTTCCAGAAAGGATCCACTCCAAGATTGTTTTAGGTTTAGTCGACATGTCTCTTTAATCTCCTTTACCATAGAATAACTTTTCACTTTTCTTTGATTGTGTTAACATTTTAAAAGAATATAAGCCAGTTATTTTTTTTTTAATGTTTCTCAATTTGGGTTTACCTACTAAAAACAGTTGAAGATTTGTTTGCAACTTTTTCCCCGCAGACTGACTCTGTAGACCACCTGAGAGCATATGGTGAAAATGTCTGGATTAGGTCTTCCACTACTCCCTCCCCTGCTTCAGATTAATTATAATAGTCATTTGAAATACAGTTAGTTGGGTTGGTTTGATTTGTTTGCATTCACTGTAAGGGTTTTTTTGGTGCCCTTTCCCCCAAATTTAGGTTTTTTTCCCCCTATCCTTGTAGGCTTAATTTTATTTTTGAATAGAATATTTGCATGATTACAAAAGGCATTACTCAGAGATGTGGTTCAGTTCCCTCTTCCTACACCCAACTCCAGGTAACCATGATCTGATTTCTTTCCCTATGGTTTTTGCCTTTTCCAAAGTGTTATTTGAACAAAAGTAAATGATATGTCTTTTTTGTGTCTCCTGTCTTTCACTTAGCATAATGCTTTTGAGATTCATCCACATTGTACGTATATAATTTCCTTTTGGGTGTATTATTTTGTTTCTTGTCATAATTTGGTAGATACTGTTATCCTCATTTTGCAGATGACAAAACTGATACCCAGATTGGTTAAATAAGCCTAAGTTCACACAGGAAGTGGTGAAGCCTGAATTTGAATTCTGGCAGTTTGATTTTTTTTCCCCCAACTTTTAAATTTGGAAAAAATTACAGATTTACAGAAAGTTGTAAGGATAGTACAGAGAGAGGTCCTGTGTACCCTTCACTCTTTTTCCCTCAGTGGGTACATCTTGCATGACTATAGCATAATACCAAAACCAGGAAATTTCCATTGACAGAATATATGTATATAGTTATATATCATTTTATCATGTGTGTAGATTTGTGTAACTACCACCACCAAGATACGAAACTCTTCTGTCACCGTAAAGATATCCTTCATGCTATAGCTTTATAGTCATAACCACTCCTCTCTTCTAACCCTTGGCAACCTCTAATCTGTCTTTATAATTTTGTCATTTCAAGAATGTTATATGAATGGAATCTTATTATGTGACCTTTTGAGATTGGCTTTTTTTTTACTCAGATCTATCTGAATGACTGTAGTTTTTTGTAGATGGAATATAGTTGAATCACTTTTTTTAAAAAAATTATTTTTGCCAATCTCTGTTTTTTCTTTGGTGAGTTTTTTCCGTTTATTTTTAATGTAATTATTGATATATGAGGCTTAACTCTGCAGTTTTTTGTTTGTTTCCTGTTTTCTATTTTCTTTGTCCTTTGGGTTACTTGAACACTTTTTAGAATTCCATTTTGATTTATTTAAATTGTGTTTTTTAAAAATCTGTGGTCTGTCTCTTTGTATAGTTTTTTTAGTGGTTGCTCTAGGTATTACATTATACATGCAGACCCATCATAATGTACCAATGTCAACGTTTTAACAGAATAAAGTGTATATACTTTTATTTTCCTTTAAATTCCTTTACCCTCCCCATTTGTAATATATTTTATCTTAAATATTTCATCTACATATATTTAGAACCACATCAAACATTGTTATAATTTTTGCTTCAACCATCTAACACAATTGAAAAGAGTTAAGAGGAGAAGGAAAGTGTAAGTCTGTTGTCTTTACCCACATTTTGCCCTTTCCATGTTATCTTTTTCCCTTTCTGATGTTTGAAGATTCCTTCTGTGATCAGGTTTAGAGGGTTTTCTCTTAGCATTCTTTTAGAGTAAATCTCTTGGTGATAACATTCTCTTGGTTTTTCTGCATCTCAGAAGGTCTTGATTTCCTCTTCATTCTTAAAAGATAGTTATACTAGATACAGAATTCTGAGTGGACAGTTCTTTTCCTTCCACACTTGAAAAATGTACCACTTCTTTGTGTCCTTCATGGTTTCTGACTGGCTGCTTTTAAGGTTGTTCCTTTGCCTTTAGAGTTCTTTTCTTTCTTTTTTTTTTTTTTTTTGAGATGGAGTCTAGCTGTGTCGCTGTGGGGCTGGAGGGCAATGGTATGATCTCAGCTTACTACAACCTCCGCCTCCTGGGTTCAAGTGATTCTCATGCCTCAGCCTCCTAAGTAGCTGGAATTACAGGCATGCGCCACCGCGCCTGGGTATTTTTTATATTTTTAGTAGAGACAAGGTTTCACCATAATGGTCAGTCTGTTCTCGAACTCCTGGCCTGAAATGATCCTCCTGCCTTGGCCTCCCAAAGTCCTGGGATTATAGGTATGAGCCACTGTGCCCAGCCTGCCTTCAGATTACTATGTGTTTTAGTTTGACTATGATGTATCCTGGAATAGATTTCTTTTGGTTTATCCAGTTTGGGGTTCGCTCAGCTTCTTGACTGTGTACATTTATTTATTTTGCCAGATTTGGGGAATTTTTCAACCATTATTTCTTCTATTAATTCTTTATCACTTCTGCTATCTTTCTCTTCTCCTTTTGGAACTCCAGTGGCACAAATGTTAGGTCTTTTTTTTTTTTTTTTTTTTTAAACAGTCTCACAGGTCCCCCTGAAGCTCTGTCCTTTGCTTTTCCTCACAGTCTATTTTCCCTCTGTTGTTCAGATTGGGTGATTTCTGTTGTTGCTTATTCAAGTTCACTGATTTGTTCTCCTCTACACGTCCACGTGTTTTCATCATTTAGCTCCCACTGTAAGTGAGCACGTGCAGTATTTGGTTTGGTTTTCTGTTCATGCAATAGTCTGCTAAGGATAATGGCCTCCAGCTCCACCTATGTTCCTGCAAAAGATATGATCTCATTCTTTCGTATGGCTGCATAGTATTCCATGGCATATATATACTGCATTTTCTTATCCAGTCTGCCATTGATGGTCATTTAAGTTGATTCCATGTCTTTGCTATTTTGAATAATGCAATGAGCAATTATAAGTATGTTAGAAACAAAACAATAAGCAAGAAAGTCTTGGCAAAATAAAGTCTCACCAAAAGTTATAAAGAAGAATCAAATATAAATTTTAGAATTAAAAAACAGAAAAACAAACTCAACAGATAGGCTAAACAGAAGAATGAAGAGGACAGAGGAACCAATCAGTGAAGTTGAAGAAGTAACAGTAGAAATAGACAATAGGACCTACCGGAGGGTGAAGGGTAGGAGGAGGGAGAGGATCAGGAAAAATAACTAATGGGTACTAGGCTTAATACCCTAGTGATGAAATAATCTGTACAAGAAACCCTTGTGACACAAATTCATCTATACAACAGACCTACACATGTACCCTTGAACTTAAAAGTAAAAAAAAAAAAAAAAAAAAATTGCTCATTGAATTATTTTTGTGATGGCTACTTTCAGATCCATGTCACATAATCAAAATAATTATGTCAACATGGTGTTCGTGTCTTTTATTATTCCATGCTTACATTGCTATAAAGAAATACCTGAGACTGGGGAACTTGTAAAGAAAAGTGGTTTAATTTGGTCACGGTTCTGCAGGCTGTACAGGAAGCATGGCAGCATCTGCTTCTTGGGAGGCCTCAGGAAGCTTCCAATCATAGCAAAGGCAAAGGGGGAACAGGGGTCCTACATGGCAGGAGCAGGAACAGGAGAGAGAGTGGGGAAGTGCTACACACTTTTAAACAACCAGATCTCATAAGAACTCACTCACTTTTAGGAGGACAGTACAAGTGGTATGGTGCTAAACCATTCATGAGAAACCCACTCCTGTGATAAATTACCTCCCAGCAGGCCCTACCTCCAGCAGTGAGGATTACAGTTTGACATGAGATTGGTACAGAGACATATATTCAAACTATATAACATATGTTGATTATCTTTCTCATTTAGATTGGGATTTTTCTGGTTCTTGGTATTACAAGTGATTTTTAAATTATATCCTGGACATTTTGGGTATTTTGTTATGAGACTCTGGATCTTATTTAAATCTTCTATTGCAACTACCCTCCTCTTACTTGTGCTGGTAGGAGAAGGGGAATGCATGTTCATTTGTTGTCAGGTGTGGCTAGAAGTTTACGTCCCTGACTCAGCCTCTGTTGACACTCCAGGGAGAACAGTGAAAAGGGTTCCTTTTCACTCACTGCTGATGGGGAGGTTAGTGTCCCAGCTGATCTACTGAGACCACTCTAGCTGGGATGGGGAGAGGCGCCTCATTACTGCCTCCTAAGTGGCCTCCGCTGAATCGTGGTTGGGAAGGGTTAGTCACCCCTGGAAAGTGGTAAAATTCTTGGCAGTAGGACTGCCTCGTTGTTGCTAGGGGTAGGAGGGTGGTAGAAACTCAGCCTCTCCAGCCTCCTCTTGCCCTTTTTTAATGGGAGTGGGGGTGGAGCCATAGATTTATTCATGATATTTTTTTTTGGAGTAGGTGGATACTGTTGAAAAAAGGTTTCTGTTTTGCTAGGCTGCCTATTTTCTGGTTCTTTTGTTAAATAGAACTGGCTTTTCTTAGGGCATTCTTTGCATGCTCACTGGTGATGCCAGGTTGTTGACTTTCCTAACATCCATTCTGCAATATGTAAAGTACAAAAGAAAGCCCAGTCAATTCCCTGCCATGTTTTTTCTTGGATCCCTACGTCTTGAATTGGTTTGCTGCCCTCTATTCACCTTTGGGTTTTCCTGTGTTTTTTTTCTATATAACGTCCAGGGTTTTTAGCTGTTATTTGCTCAAAGGAATAAGGAGGCATGCATCTATTTCATCTTGTCCTAAAACTGGAAACCAATCTTTTCATTTATGTGTAGTATTTTATAGTATAGAATTTGTTCATCCCTTTATTAGTTGATAGATACTGGAATTGTTTTCAGTTTGGAGCATCATAAAGACAGTAACTGTAAATGTTCATGAACAGGTCTTTATATGAACACATGCCGGGCTATATATTCTTCTTTCTCTTATAAGTTTTAATTTTTGAGGGTACATAGAAGATGTATATATTAACAAGATATGTGAGATATTTTAATACAGGCAAACAGTGCGTAATAATCACGTCAGGATAAACATTGAATCACCTCAAGTATTTATCCTTTCTCTGTGTTAACAATCCAGTTATACTCTTTTAGTTACTTTTTATTTTATTTTATTCTATTTTTTGAGACAGTCTCGCTCTGTCACCCAGGCTGGAGTGCATTGGCACAATCTCAGCTCACTGCAGCCTTTGCCTCCCAGATTCAAATGATTCTCCTGCCTCAGCCTTCTGAGTAGCTGGGATTACAGGTGCTTGCCATCACGCCCAGCTAATTTTTGTATTTTTAGTAGAGACGGTGTTCACAAGTTGGCCAGGCTGGTCTTGAACTCCTGACCTCAGGTGATCCACCCACCTTGGCCTCCCAAAGTGCTGGGATTACAGGCATGAGCCTCCATGCCCGGCCTTTTTTTAGTTATGTTTAAATGTGTAATAAAGTATTATTGACTGTAGTCACCTTCTTATGCTTGTCAAATATGAGATCTAATCTATCTATCTATATTTTTGTACCCCCACTAACCATCCCAGCCTCTGGAAAACAGTGTTCTACTCTCTTGTATCATGAGTTCAGTTGTTTGAATTTTTAACTCCCACAAGTGAGACCATACGAAGTTTGTTTTTCTGTGCCTGGCTTATTTCACTTTACGTAATGATCTCCAGTTCTATCCATGTTATTGCAAATGACAGGATTCTTTTTTATGACTGAAAAGTACTCCATTGTGTATGTATACTACATTTTCTTTACCAATTTGTCTGTTGTTGGACACTTAGATTGCTTCCAAATCTTGACTATTGTGAATAGTGCTGCAGTAAACATGAGAGTGCAGATATCTCTTCAGTATACTGATTCTCTTTCTTTTGAGTATATATCTAGCAGTGGGATTGTTGAATCATATGGTAGTTCTATTTTTAGTTTTTTGAGGAACCTCTAAACTGTTCTCCATAGTGGTTTTATTAATTTACATTCCCACCAACAGTGTACAGGGTTCCTTTTTCTCCATATCCTCACCAATATTTGTTATGCATGTCTTCTGGATAAAAGCCATTTTAACTGGAGAAAAAATTGTAATTTTATTGTAGTTTTGATTTACACTTCTCTGATGATCAATGATGTTGAGCACCGTTTCATAAACTTGTTTGCCATTTGTATGTCTTCTTTTGAGAAATATCTATTTAGATCTTTTGCTAAGTTTTTTTAACCAGATTACTAGATTTTTTTCCTGTGGAGTTTTTTGAGCTCCTTAACATATTCTGATTATTAATCCCTTGTCAGGTGGATAGTTAGCAAATATTTTCTCCCATTCTGTGGGTTGTTTCTTCACTTTGTTGATTGTTTCCTTTGCTGTGCAGAAGCTTTTTGACTTGGTGTGATCCCATTTGTCTGTTTTTGCTTTTGTTGCCTGTGCTTATGTGCTTGTGGCAACCATCATGCAAGAAATCTTTGTGTAGTCCAGTGTCCTGGAGAGTTTCCCAGTGTTTTCTTGTAGTAATTTAATAGTTTGCAGTCTTAGGTTTAAGTCTTTAATCCATTTTTATTTGATTTTTTTAAATATGGTAAGAGATATGAGTCTAGTTTTATTCTTCTGCATATGGATGTCTATTTTTCCCAGCACCATTTATTGAAGAAACTGTCCTTTTCCTAATGTATGTTCTTGGCACCTTTATTAAAAATGAGTTCACTGTAGATGTATGGATTTGTTTCTAGGTTGTCTATAATGTTCCAATGGTCTATGTGTCTTTTTTTATGCTGGTACAATACATATTGTTTTGGTTACTGTAGCTCTGTAGTATAATTTGAAATTGGATAATGCAATTCCTCCAGTTTTGTTATTTTCGCTCAGGATAGCTTTGGTTATTCTGGGTCTTTTGTGGTTTCATATGAATTTGGGAATTTTTTTTTTCTGTTTCTGTGAAGAATGTCATTGGTATTTTGATAGGGATTACATTGAATCTGTAGATTGCTTTAGGTAGTGTGGACATTTTAATAACATTGCTTCTTCCAGTCCATGAACTTGGAATATGTCTTTCCGTTTTTGGGTGTCCTCTTCAATTTCCTGCATCAGTGTTTTACAGTTTTCATTGTCAATAACTTTCACTTCTTTGGTTAATTCTTAGCTGTTTTGTTTTATTTGTAGCCATTGCATAAGCAGTATTACTTTCTTGATTTCTTTTTCAAATTGTTCACTGTTGGCATATAGAAATCCTACTGATTTTTGTTGTGTTAATTTTGTATCCTGCAACCTTACTAAATTTGTTTATCGGTTCTAATAGTTTTTTAGTGGCGTCTTTAGGTTTTTCCATATATAAGATTATATCATCTGCAAATAAGGATAATTTTACTTCTTTCTTTCCAGTTTGGATGTCCTTATTTCTATCTCTTGTCTGATTACTCTAACTAGGACTTGAATAACAACGGTGAAAGTGGGCATCTTTGTCATGTTCCAGATCTTAAGAGAAAAGACTTTCAGTAGTTCGCCATTCAGTATGATATTAGCTCTGGATCTGTAGTGTATGCCTTTTATTGTGTTGAGGTAATGATCTTTCTGTACCTATTTTTTGAGTTTTTTTTTAATGAAGGACTGTTGAATTTTGTCGTTTTTTAGCATCAGTTGAGATCATATGGTTTTTGTTCTTCATTCTGTTGATATGATGTGTCCCATTGATAATTTGCATATGTTGAACCATCCTTGGATCCCTGAGACAAATCCCACTTGGTCATGATGAATGATCTTCTTAATTTGTTGTTGAATTGGATTTGCTAATATTTTGAGGAGTTTTGTATCAGTGTTCATCAGGGATATTGGCCCTTAGTTTTCTTTTTTTGGTGTGTCTTTCTCTGATTTGGTATCAGGGTAATACTGACCTCATAGGATGAATTTGGAAGTATTCCCTCCTCCTCTACTTTTCTGACTAGCTGAGTAGATTGGTATTAGTTCTTCTTGAAATGTTTGGTAGAATTCAGCATTGAAGCCATCGGATCTCAGGCTTTTCTTTGCTGGAAAGCTTTTTATTGTGGCTTCAATCTCATTACTTGTTATTGGTCTGTTCAGGTTTTTTATTTTTTCGTGGTTTAATCTTGATAGGTTGTGTGTGTCTAGGAATTTATCCATTTCTTCTAGGTTTTCCCATTTCTTCTTTTAAAGAGTTTCTCAAGCCTTTGCTGTCTATACTAACTGTCTTGTAGCAACAGAGTTCCAGTGGTAACTTTATGGGATTTATTGTTGATTTCTCACCCTTATAGATATTCTGAAGTTCATGACATTGTTTTTTAGTAATGCTAAAGGCAGGTTTCACATATGGCTTTCTTTATGCTTCTTACTGGACTTTGGATTTGGGGGAGTAATGTATGGAAAGATTCATATCCTAATAGTTACTCTTGTCTTCCAGACCTAGAAAGTCCCCACTGCAACATTTTTTTGAATGTTAGTGAAACCCCCGTCCATTGATCTTCACTGTGTTCCTGTTTTCACTTCTTTCTACATCTTTTTCCATGATCTATCACTGTAGTCATTTTTTTGCAGGTTCCATAACCTCCCTTGTTGTTCTCATCATTCTTATTTGTCTGGAAAAACTCTACCATAATTGAACATGACTTCTTCCTCTGTGTTCAATCTGCATATGAACATTGCAGGAGAAAAATCACATAGGCTGATTTCACTTTAAATTCATCATCACAGGCCTCACGTGGGCACTTATATCTGCCCTGGAACTTACTGTGCTTCTCTAATACAGCTATAAGATACACTGTCACCACAGCCTGGAAATTGATTACATCTTCCTGAATCCAAATCTGCAAACCTAATTTGCTTCCATAATTTCGTCCTTATAGAAGAGGAGGTACTCCTTTTCTTGACATTGAATTCTTCTATCTGAGCTCTGGATTCTATTTATTTCCTCTACATAAGAGCTTTGCTCCCTCAGTTATGCCTTCTTTTTCTTGTTTTGTCAGCTTAGCTTCTCCCCTAGATGGTTCTCACCACATATAAATATGTTCAAGTATCTCTCATCCTAAAAGGCATGCCTCCCCAGTCCTCATCTCTGCCCACCCATACCCTAGTCTTTTTATCATTCCCATCTCTCAGCTCACCTTTGAAGGCAGACTTCTCTAGGGAAAAATAACGGTAGGAGTGTGCATGAGAGAGAGAGAGTGTGTGTGTGTGTGTGTGTGTGTAATTCTCCAGTCAGCACTCTTTCTGTCATGTGGAAAATGCTTTGTATCTTCACGTTCAGTAGCCACTAGCCATGTGTGGATATTGAAAACTTGAAATACAGCTAATGTAAAGAGCTGAAGTGTTAATTTTGTATTACATGTAAATAACCACACGTGGCTAATGACTACAGAATTAGTGCAGCTTCAGTAAAAGAACCTGGACTCCTTTTTAGCAGTAGCTTATTTTAGGATTTGGGCAGGAAAAATATGAGTCTGGAGCATCGTGTGGGCTCAAGTAAGAAAGTGCTCAAAAATAATGGGGATATGTAAAAAGGACATTGAAGCCAACGTAAAGGGACTTCAGATGACCAAATCTGGAAATTTTTGAGTTTCAGAATAAATAATAATAGGGGGTTAAAACTTATAGAATAAAATAAATATTTACATGCTAATACTGATACAAATAAACAATCAAAAACTGAAATACTTGGTAGGGAGAAAGGACTGCCTTTTCCTAAAGTAGAATTCTAATCAATGAATGTAGGAGGAATGATGGAAATGGAAATCAACATTGGCAAAATCACAATAATAAGTGGGTGAGAGCACAATTCAACAAATCATCTATGGATGCTAAGTAAGTGAGCATAAGTATGATGACAAACAGCATTTTTACATAGTCTCAAAGAATCTCCCCACAAGATATCTGATAGATACCAACTTAATTGAGTGGTCAAAGATAATATCAACAATAATGAGACATCCAGTACCTCCAAATAGGATGCATTGAGGAGGACACCAAGATACATAACCTCAACCTAATCATGAGTAAAACATCATACAAACTCAGATTAAGGAGTACACTACAAAATAACTGGCCAGTACTGGCAAGATCATGGGACAAAGAAGGAAAACTTAATGAAATGTCTCAGGATGGAGAGGAATTAGAAGACATGACAACTGAATGCAGTATGGGATCCCATATTGTGTCCTAGATCAAAAAAGGTCATTGGTGAAATTTGAGTAAGGGCTACAGATTTCAGTAATTCTACTGTGGTAATACAAAACGTTAACATTGGTTGATGAGTATACGAAAACTCTATTTTAACAGCTTTTTTTTTAATACCTGAAATTATTTCAAAACAACAGTTTTTTTTAAATTGCCTATACCTTGTGCATTCAACCCAGGTCTGTTTTCTGAGTTTCAAATTAATATGTCTATTTTAATGTATCACATTGCAAACTTAACACATTTGAAACTGAAGTATTGATTCTCATTTGATTCTCATGTCTATCCAACTTCTCCCCCAAAGTCTTAGCAAATGTTTAATTCCACTCAGTGTGTTTTTCATGTCTAGACTTTTCCATTTTTATTGTCTCCTATGTCTGTATGGAACATACGGACTTTTAAATGTCTTTGTCTACTAATTCTATCTTTTTTGTCATTTCTGATTCTGTTTCTATTGATTTTTCTTTTCATTGTAGATCATAATTTCTAGGTTCCTTGCATTCCTGGTTATTTTTTGTTGCATGCCAGACATTGTGAAGTTGCTGGATATTTTTATATTTCTATGAATATACTTGAGCTTTGTACAGGACTTGGTTAAGTTACCTACAGTTTGATCCTTCTGTGGTTTGCTTTTAACTTTTGTTAAACAGACAAGCACAGCCTTTACTGGAGGGCTTGTGTTTTCCTACTATTAAGGCAATACCCATGAATTACCAGGATTTCTACTGTGGCTGATGGTACCTCTTGCTAGTCATGTATGGGCTTTAGGAACTATTCCCTCTATTCTTTTCAAATGGTTCTTTCCCTACACACACACACACACACACACACACACACACACACACACACACACACACGTATCAGTACTCAACTGAAAACTCAGTGGGGATTCTTGTAGCTCTCTGGAGGTTTTTCTTTCTCTGTGCAACTTTCTTCCCGTCAGTACTCTGCCCTGGGAACTCTAGTCACTTTGACCTCCCCCTGTTGACAGCTTTGTCTGCTCTTCTCAGAGACAGCGTTTATCTGTACACTGGGGCAGTTTGGAGGGCTCACCTGTCCTTCACTGCTGATTTTGTCCAATTTTTTAGTCGTTTTGGCTGGAGAGCAAATCTAGTTTCTGTTACTCCACCTCACCTGGATGTAGATTTTCTTTTAGTTTTAAAATTTTCTTTTAGTTTTAAAAAATCCGAGGAAAATAATCAGATCAGTCTTATTATAAACTGTTTATAATATTTATTTAGCTTTGTAATTTTTAGATACTGTATTAATGTAAGTGCTTTATATATCACATATAAATAAAATATAAAATTCCGTATATTGAGGTTATTTTCAACATTTGTTTTCTGCCCATCCATGATTTATGATATGAAACTGCTTGACTTACAGATTAGAAGAACAGTGCTATCCTAGGTAATTAGAAAAATAATATTTCCAAATATGATGAATAAAATAACCTGTATCTATTAATATTACTTAAGTTTGGCAGAAAACCCATTTTTTAACTGTTTTATGCTTAAAAATTAAGAGTGCTGATGATTTCTGTAGGGTGACACTTTTGGTTTATGGGCATCCTTGTTTTGGTTTGTGGGTATTCTAATCCTTTCATAAATTTTTGTATACTTATAGGTCAGTACTGCATTTTTCTTGTTTTTTAATACCTCATAAAATAGAAAATTGGATTTCTGTAATTAAGGTTTCTCATATTTGGTGTTTATATGAGATAAATGTGGTATTACAAGGAGAGTAATACTGTATTTGTGGGCACAGTGGAAATGTAGAAGGGCACTGGACTTTAGTAATGGAATGAAAAGGTAGAAGTTGAGTCTTGGCCAGCTTCTTACAAGTTGTACTACTCTTTGAGCCTTACATTGTAATTTTGTCACATAACCTCCTTGATCCTTACTTATTTCTTTTAAATGACATTAATACTCTCTCAAAAGCAGTTGTGAGAATTAGGTGCATTTTGTGAAAGTGCATAGTAAACGGCAAATCCTTTATAAAAATCAGATAACATTTTGAGGTTTAGCCTGAGAAGTATAAGTTTTAAACAGTATTATACAGTGGGAACATCTGACTATATCTGAGCCCAGTATTAAAAACCAGAATTATTATCTTGGCTTGTATTTTCTTTGGTTAGTTTCAAAATTTTTTTAATTTATTTTTTCATGCCCAACTTAGTAGCAGTGAGTCATATTATCGTTTCTCTCTTTACTCGGCAGTATACCAATAGCACTTCACCCACATATGTGACCTGTGGGTTGTGGAGAGAAATAAGGATGTTACTCAACAACTTGCATCTTTCAACAAAAAATACTTTTCAACAGCACTCATGAATTTCTCTTAGTCATTAGACAATGCAGACCCTTAAACATTAAGCTAAACTCTTAAACTCAGTAATATTTAGTGAGAAAATTGGAGGAACAAATTGTTAAAGTTAAATTCTGTGTTCTCTGTAAATACCAACAACTGTGAGCCATGGAGTACATTAGATGACCTTGTTTTTTATGGTCTAAAACATTTTCTGCAGAATGGTGCAGAAGCTGTTCCTGGCATTGGAATAAAAGGCTACAGAATTGTGTGAGGCTTGCCGTATATTTATGAATCAGATTTTTTTAAGTGGAAGCCACAGTTGTTTCCTTGTTTGTCATTCATGTTTTAGCAGAGGATATGATGCCATAGAGCTGGCTTAGTTTGTAGCTTCTCATTTAGGGTTTGCAACGCTTTTTTTTCCTTTTTAGAGGCCACAGCAGTTTTGATGTCTTATCAAACCACAAAATGTACCTTGTTGGGTATTTAGCAGAGGAAATGTGTTGACTATTACACATCCCTTAATCTACAATGCTTGAGACTAGAAATGTTTTGAAGTTCTTATTCTTTTTCTTTTTTGCTGGTCTGGATTTTGAAATATTTGATTTTGCATTATGTATACTTGCCCATTAAGCATCCCAAATCCCAAAACCCCAAATTTGAAATGCCCCAGTGAGCATTGTCTTTGAGCATCATGTTGGTGCTCAGAAAGTTTTGAATTTTGGAGGAGTTTGGATTCTTGAATTTGGAATGCTCAGCATGTATTTGATAGTTTGAGTAATGATTGTGACATTCCTGTTTAGTTCAATTTTGAAAACATAGCGTAAATTTTAAAATGCATACATACATATGTATGGGGTAGCTAATGTATAGCCATGCAACTGCAGACACATGGAAAACAATTCTTAACCCTTTGAATTTATTAGTTTGTGTTTAAAGATAATGTTTTATCTTGTTTAACTAGACTCTAATATGTTAAATCTCTTTTATTCTACTTTAGCATCAAGGCATGCCATGGGTTGCCTCTCATAAATGGCCAAAGCTGTGACCCTTATGCAACAGTTTCTCTAGTGGGCCCTTCTAGGTAATGTTTATTGAATTATTATTATGTTTTTAAGTTTTAAAGTTTGATTTAAAATTTTAAAAAGTAAGGTTCTATGAGCAAATGATAGCTGTTTATAACACAAAGGAATAAATGCTTTGAAAGAAAAATTTTTAGTGAGTTCTGTTATACACTTATCAATAACAAAGCCTTCTTTTTACAGACAAAAATTGGTACTGTTTCAAATCTGCCATACTCTTAGGCTATAGGGAACAACCTTAGTTTTATACTATTACAGTGTAGTACTTTAAAACATAAACTTGACTTTTCATGCGTCAGCATTCCTACTTTTAAATATCCTGAATTTTATGATGTAAAATCCTGTTTTAATGTGAACGCCAGTTCAGGTTAACAAGACAGTTTCTATATTTTTATCTGGAAGGCAGCTCCAGATTCCCTTTTCTACTCATGAGATCTGTCCTCTACAGAGAATTCCAACTGTAGAAAAACTGCTGAAGTACTAGAGCATGACAAAGTATACCATATCATTGATTTAAATGATTTATGATAATTTGTGAAAAAACCTATAGCATTTTGTAATATCGTGTGTTATATGACTTCATTATGGTTTCTTTAAGGAACAGACAAATCTGAAATATTTCTACAACTTGAAGGTTTAGAATCAGGAAACAAGAGACACAGTATTCCCTCTACACACACATACATGCATACATACACACCCTTTTCCCCATCTCCAGAATCTCTAGTTATTCTTAATTTGTACAAAATCACTACTAAATCACTTTGGAAAATGTATTTATGTATGTATGTAAACTACCTAGTACCATGCCTCGTATTTATTAGGTGCTCAAACAATGGTATGCTGTTTAGCAGATATTCAGTCCTATGACATTAAATGCTATTAGAGAGATTTATTTTTGCATGTTAAAAATGTTCAATCTAGTAGAGCTATTTTTTGTTCTTTGTTTTTTTAATAATCTGTACCTGACAAATTCTTTAGTTTGTTTGATAACATACAGTTAGAAACAATTTGGCATATGAATTTATGTTTTAAAAAGTTATTTTTGGTTTTGCTATTGTACTGTAGTTGTGTAAGATGCTAACACTGGGGGAGGCTGGGTAAAGACACAAGATTTCCCTGTACATTTTTTGTAACCTCCTCTGAATCTATAATTAAATTAAAATTAAAAGGTTTTTTAAAAAGTCTCTATTATACCTGAAGCCCAAGAAGTAAGCTGAGTTAAGAATGTTTTTCAAGTTCCTCGGGTATTTTTCAACATAGATGAAGGTACTCTAAATCTTACTGTTTTCCTTCTATTTATTCTGAGTTGCTTATAGAATAGAATGTTTTTAAAACTCCTCAAAAAGGTTGGCAATCTAGTATGTCCGTAAGATGCATAAAGCTTATATATTCTTTGATTTGAGTTTGTAAGGACACTTAATTTTTTCCAAGTAATATTTAAAACTGCATCTTCCCTGAGTCACCTTAACTTTTAAATGGAGGTCAGACTCCCTGGTTGGAAATAGCATGTTTTATAATTGTGTACTGTTAAGTTCTACAAGGTAAAACTCTACCACATTGGAACAGGAATGACCAAAAGAAGACAAAAGTAAAGAAGAAAACAAGCAACCCACAGTTTAATGAAATCTTTTATTTTGAGGTAATTTTTTGTTTTATGTAAATATTAACATTAAATATGTAATATTTAATGCTAGTTGATTTCTTTTTTCAAACTCTGGTCATAGTAATCATTTTATCAGTTAACACAGATAAGCATTTCTCTCCTGAAAGCAGTGGAACCATGGTGTGATGCAGTGGAGGCCCAATATATAAAATGAATAAAGGCAAAGCTCTGATTTGGGACAGGAAGGGCCAGGGCCATACCCACTCCCCAGTCATCCTCACTATCATGCTCTCCTTTGCACTCTCCCTTACCCTATCCAGTCCCCTCTCTGACACATAGTGGCCACGGGACTCTTCTGCAGGGTACCCTTTGAAAATCACTAGTGACGTAAGTGTAATTATTACTCAGTAAATCTCAGTTCCAGTCCAGTTGACTCTGAAAGAGTTACTAAATGTGACTCAAGTTTCTTATCTTTAAAAGAATAATTGGAAGGGAAAACAGCAGCACTACCTAACTCATAGCATTTTTGTAAGACCCAAAGCATGTGAGAATCCCTTGAGACTATAAAATACTAGATGAGTAGAGCCTTATTATTACCTTTTTTTTTTTTTAGCCTAATTCATTCTGTGGACACCTGCTTATCTTCATAAGAGAGCTTCAGCTGCTTTGATGTTGTCCTGTATACAGTGCTTTGGAGTGCTTTTCTTTGGAGCATTTGTTACATCCTTTTTCATATTATTTGCAAACTGTAGAAAAAAAATGAAACTCTCTAAAAGATAATATTCTAATAAATCCTGTTGCAGTTTATATCAATGTGTAGGGAAGGTTTGAAAAAAGGAGTTACATTTTGTGCTTTTTCTTCTGTGTGTGGATTTTGGTGTTTCAAAGTGGAGAGAGTGAGGGTACCTCTAGTCATGCCTGATTACTGTACTTTATTAAAGGAACACAGACTGAAGAAAATGCCAACAGTGAAGTAGGAAGAATTGTGGAGGTGGAAGCAAGGGAGAAAAATAAAAAATACCAATGTGAGACTTTTCCATTTCCTAGCTAAGGACTTGGTGCAGTTGTTCTACATTTATTAATGGTGGTTGCATCTAACCTGGAGAAAACAAAGAAGGCAGCAACGTAAAGGGCTGCTGACTAAAGGCACTCTCACTCCACATTAGCCCATATATTTTAAACCTCAGCTGGTTGGAATCTACTCTGTTTCATGGATCCTTACAGTCAGCCAATGGCCCTTTGAAAGTAGAAGGCCTTACCTGCCTGCTGTAGCAGGAGTACTTGTTAGGCCTTGCAGCATTGGTTATAAAAATAGATAAGGTTTTATTTTGTTTTGTTGGTTATAAAAATAGATAAGTTTCCATCTCCTTTATCTAAAGCAAGGAACACAAAGCAGCCACATGTATGCATATACACAACAGTAAAATGGAATAGATCTTGGGGAGGTCAGATATACTCTGCTCCATTAAAGGCTTGAAGAAAGATTGGATTTTCTAAGTTTGAGGAAAGAGTATTAGAGATGATGAACATTTTGAGCAGAGGCACAGAGACGAAAAGCAGAAAATTATGTCCAGAGTAAAATGAGTACTGATTTTATTGGGCTTGTGTAAGGAAATAATGGAAACTAAGATTAGAAAGGTAGAGCAGGACCAGTTGATGAAAGGCCGTTGAGTGCCTAGCTGTGGTGCTGAAGTGAATGATTTTGAGCCTAGAAGTTACGAGAAAGAACAAAGATGGGGAGACTGTTGTACTTTAGGTGTAAGAAAAAAGGGAAGGGGGATAGGGTGTTTTTCAAGAGAGCACTGTGGAAATAGAGAGGAAGGGGCAGATGAAAAAGATAGTGCAAAGGGCAAGATAACGAATTGATTATAGAAAAAAAAGAGGAAAGAGTTAAATGCTGCCCCCCAAGGTCCCAAATCTGGAAAAATAGAAAAGTAAGGAGGAAGAAAAATAAAAGTGGTTTAGTTTGGGGCATAATTAGCTTGAGGGCTGACGTTTTAAATCCTCCAGTAGGGAGTTCATGACTGAAACTTCAGGTGAGTGATAGTTACTGACCAACACTCAAGGTTTGTTTATAAACAGTCAAGAAAGCTGAGAGAATAGAGATACACAATAAAGGAGAAAAGTGAAGAAACTAATTGCTGCTTCTTAAGTATTCAACTTTGAGCATGTCATTTAATTTCTGTACTTCAGCTTCCTCATTTTGAAGATGAGGATAATAAATCTAGCCCTGCCTGCCTTTGAGCAGCATTCTGATGAACAAAGGAGATAATGGATGTGAAAGCACTTTGTAGACTGTACAGCACTATGCAGCTCCAAGTTGTTTTTAGAGCAAAATAAAACATAAAATTTGAAGAATAGTGTGTTTGTAGATTCTGAGAAAGAAACAGAGAGCAGCAGAAGGTTGCCAAGGTAGTGCTCAGGTAAACTCTAAAGTGTGTTTCTAGGAAAAGAGATACAGTTGTATGATCACTAAATTAAATGGAAGATCAAGGGAGGTGAGAACTAAGAACTTACCAGATTTGATAATGAAGAGAACGATTTTAGGAGAGTGATCTGTGAGGAAGCCAAGATTATAAGGAGTTACTATAGTGGTGGGTGGGGAGGAAGTACAAGCTGTAAGGATGGATTACAGTTTTCAGATATTTGTCTCAGAAAGGAAAGAGATGGGAAGACCATAATTTAAGGGGAGAATTTTTCTTAGACTTGAGTGATATGAACAAGCTGGTATAGAAAGCTGTAATTAAAATCGATCAAATAATGCTTACTGAATGCTTATTGCATACTCTTTGTGGGTGTCTAGTCTTAGAGGAAAATCATCTCATTCTCTTTTTGAGAAGAAGATGAGAAAAACTCATCAAGTAGAGAACCCTGTGTGGGAGTAGACAAGTTCCGGTGAACGGTCATTGAGGAACCTCCTGCCAATGGCCTTGATACTTTCAGCAAAAATGTGAGAAGGAAGTGCAAGGTAGGATTAGTGTCTTGAGAAATGTGGGAAAGTCTTTAAAAACTCCTGAGTCACCAACAGACTACCTGTGAGCCAGAGAATCTAATGTTACATTGATATATTGGTTTTATTTTATTCTATTGTTGTTAAAATAGAGACAGTCTCACTTTGTTGCCCAGGCTGGTTTTGAACTCCTGGCTTCAAGCAGTCCTCCCCTGCCTTGGCATCCCAAAGTGCTGGGATTACAGGCATGAGCCACTGTACCCGGCCATTGCTATATATTGAGTTGATAGGAATGGCATGGAGACAAAGATTCTTGATTTTTTTTACACCACCTTATTCTTACTTTTCTGCTACTTTCATAGTTGCTTTTATATTCAGCTACTGAGTCAAATATTACTTGGACATTTTCCTCTGCTTTTATTCACAATTGAGTATTTTGGAGATTATCATTTTTAAGTTGTAGGAAAAATGTATTAAAAAAAATTTTTTTTACTAAAGTATTTTGTTTACAGGTAACCAGGTCCAGTAGTTACACCAGAAAGTCCCAGTTCCAGGTAGAAGAGGAGGACATTGAAAAGCTAGAAATCAGGTATGTGCCTTGGGGTTTTATAGAATTGCTTTTTTGTGTACCAAAAGAAAATCCTAAATTTAACTGAAAAAGGTAAACCAGCTTTAATAGAATTCTCTATAGCAAGTTGGTTGATGAAACTTACAGGAATATGTATCTAATTTAAATCCAGATTATCTTTCCAAAATCTGATTTGTTTGCAGAAATATTCAAGTTGTATTTATTTTATAAACAAAGATAATCTAATTTTCATCTGTTTTATTGTATTTTTAATTTTCCCCGAATTTAATCGTTCCTTAAATTTCTGGATTATAGTGTAATGGATGGAAAGGAAGTTATATCTCAGCCAATTTAGAAATGATTTTTTATTCTTCTTAACATATCTGCTGTCTAACAGAAATTTCAGTGAGGTAAGAAGGTTATTCAACAGGTGCATGTGTTTGAAGTTTGTGCCATTTCCTAGGTCTTAAATATCTGTGCTCTTTGGGAAGGAAAAATCTTATAAATGCATGTGTAGGTGTGATGTTAACAGTGTGTTCATCTAGATGATATATTAATCATGTGTTTGGAGTGATCAGGTAATGTATTTTTCTGAAATATATATATAGAGAGAGAGAGATATATATATATATATATGTTGTAATCTAGCGAGAAACCGTAGTCTTGGGTTGGTTTCTTTTCTCAAATTCAACAAAGTAGCTCTGTAGTCCTTATTGCTATAGGTTAAAGCCTCAACTTTCAAACTAAGACACTGTAAGTCCTTCTTTTAGACTATCTAAAATTACTTTCTGTGCTTTTTAAATAAAAGCTACTGTAGTATTTTGCTTCTCTAGTCTGGATAGTGAGGTATGTCTATGGTGTTGCTAACATCTTTTACTTTTAAGCATGTAAAATTACAAATCAAAGTAATTTGAAGCTGTTTTGTGGTGTGCACTCTCTTAAACATTGTTTGCAAAACATAAAGTCACTTTTCAATTTTTAGGATCGACTTGTGGAACAATGGAAACCTGGTCCAAGATGTTTTCCTAGGTGAGATCAAGGTTCCTGTGAATGTATTAAGAACTGATTCCTCTCATCAAGCCTGGTAAGAGCCGAGCATTTTAGTGAACTCCATAGTTTAATTCTCTTTAATATATTGTATACGCAAATAAATGCTTACTCTGAACATGCTTTATATTTGCTATGGAATAGCCAAATGTCATTAATATTAATATGTTCATTAATTCATTGTTGAAGAAATATAAGTATATTGTAAGTTTTATGACTTGACCTCTGGTACTGAGATAAAATAACTGAATCGTCAAGGAATATTTTTCTGTTTGAAAAGTGAAGACTTAACTCTTAAGGAGAAAATGGAAAACATTTAACACGTTGCATAAGAGTTGTTCATGTAAAAACATGCTTTGTCACAAATCAGTATCTGCATTTCAGAAGTTTTATTAGTGGTCATCGGAACTGTGGATATTTGAAAGCAAAGGATTTTATTTAGGGGACTCGGTTAATTATGTTTTTCCTTCACCGCATGCCATTGAAACGCACTGTAGATGGTCCTGATGTTACTTTTTGAATGTCTAAGGTCTGATTTTGTTGAGCTGGCACTTTTTACAGCTCTTGGTGTTCAATAATGACTACGATATTATTTTACTCTTTAATGACTAATAAAGCATTAAACTGATGTTAAATTAATGTTCAGACATTAAATTGAGCTTGTTTCCTTAACAGAATCACTATGAAACTATTGTTTTTTTCTGTCTGTAGTGCTTAAAAGCGTGTGTATCCTTTCAGTAGGTTGCCCAGTGTCTCTCTTGGTAGATTTGGGTTTCAACTGGATATAAATGAAGATGCCTTTCTCATTTGCCTTTTAAGGAGCACTTTCTGGAACTCAGTTTCTGCTGCTTGAAAGAGGAGTGTTTAGGTGTTTCTTACAGGTATCAGTTTCATTCATCCCTAAAAGAGCCTGCCTCTTCTGATTGGCCATCAGACATCTTCATTTTGGAGTCTTGTCCTGGAGCAGTTATCACTGGTAGACTGATTTGGAGACTCAATATTTATTTTATTTTTGCCTCTCCCTAAGGCAAATCTAAGATTTATGGTCTTTATGTTGGTATTTTGTGTATTATAGTTTGTAAAATGCATCCACAGAGGGGAAAAAAAAAATCAAACATAGTCACTATGAACCATTGGCGAAAATTTGGGACCTCTCATCCTCCCACTATACCATGTCTTCCACCTTCCGTAAAATAGCCTACATTTTAAAATGAAAATTTCTGAGCTCAGTTTGTCAAGTTTTTAAAATTATATGCCAGACCACTCAGTACAGAAAAGAAAAATGAGTTGTGCCTCCAGGCCCCTCAAAATGATCTTGAAATGTGCCACATAATCTGTTTTTTAAGTAAGACTGTCTCCAGAGATGCTTTCCAAATTTGGTAAAACTTTGTGCAGCTTCCTTGGCAGTATGTAAGAACATTAACGAACTAATTGTATTTCTATAGATATTTTTGGCCCATGATATTTTAAAGTAACCTGCCGGAAGTATAAGTGCTAAAATTTATATAGCATGAACTAGAAACATCTGGTAATTCATGTATACTTCCACAGTTGAAAGGAAACATAAAAATGGGAATGCCATTTCTTTTAAGCTGGAAATAAAACGCTTAACCTCCTCCATCAATTGCAGAACCATAGCATCCCCTTGTGGGATTGTTGGTAACTGCATGAAAACGCAAGATTTATTTACCCTCCGGATTTCAGGCAAATTCTTTCTAATCTTGATGTTAAAGAGTCATCAGTAGTTTAATTCTGTTGTTTGAAAAGTCTCAAAATAGATATAAACATCTTTTCAGTTGTAATTTTTACATTTGAAGGTAAGATTCAAATAATAGATAAAATTACTGGGTTTTCTTTTCAGCAGAAGCACTTTATACATGATTTCAGACTAGATTAATATTGGATATGATTTGACTTTCTAGTTTGTTAATTTTGACACCTTTTGTTCTCAAACTTACTTTTTTGGTCTAATGTTTTTAACGTGTCTTCTTAATTTTTGAATTTAGAAAGTATAAAAAGTCTCCTGTCTTCAGGAAAAAAAATCCATTGATAATGGTTTTCTTGATGAAACCAGAAAAACGTTCAAATATTAATAGAACTGTCTCTTTATTCTCTCACTTATGTAGCATTATGTACAAATAATTGTACTTCAGGTTTGTCTACCTCAATTTTAATTACACTGACCTTATGGTTAGCATTTTTTAAATGCTGATTTTTCTCTGTTAAGGGACTGTCAAAAGAGCTTACTCTTGAGAGCATAAGGATTGCTTTTATGCCTAATTGTGAATGAAAAATACATGTGTAGAGCAACTGAGTGCTGATTTCAGTTAATAGTTTCCCTTTATATCCTGTTTCTTATTCTTTCAAACTGAAATATTTCATTCCAAAACTGACAAACATATATCTATATATTTGAGTTTTTTGTCTTGTTTTTGCTTAGAAATGCCAGATGTTCCTGAACTATTTAACAAATCTTGAGCCTTTTCTCTTTAGCTCTAATTCATACAGGATTATTTAATTCACAAGGATCCTTTAGGTAGTTTATTAAATTGAGCCTTTCTAATAATACTTTAATCACATTGATATAGTTATGCAAATAACTATCGGTAGTTATTATGCATATATTTAAGTGGTAATAGTTATATACCATATATATAAATGTTACATGTGTTAACATTTACATGTTTAGTGTGTGCCAGGCACTATTCTAATTGCTTTACTTATAATAACCTCTTTAGGGTTGTTGTAGGGTTTTAATGTGCTAAGATACTATTAATACTCCTTATTTGACAAATGAGAGAACAAGCACAGAGAAATTGCGCAACTTGTCCAAGATCAGATAGCTGGGATTTGAACCAAACTGTCTGACCCCAAAGTTTGTGCTCTTAACCAATGTACTATAAGTTTGAACTTCAGCATATTTTTTTATATATTTAAAACTCAAAAACATTCTCTGTTTTAAGCCATTAGCAAATATTTGAATGCCCCTTGCTTATGCAATATTATTTAAAAGAGAATTGGAGAGAGGTCCCTACTCATTTAAAAAATGATCTTTTCAAGGGATGGGCAAAACAACATGTTGTGGAATTTTTTTTTTTTTCAAGGAAACATAAATGAAGTACTTTGTCTGTGGGGATTTCTTATCCTGCAAAGAAAATCCAAGGAAACAAGTTTAGAAAGTATGGCAGGAGTGAACCCTTCTGGAGTTCTTAAGCATCCAAAAACAATGTATGCATAAAAATGAGTAATTGGCATAGCACTGCCCTAATTCCTCTATATAGAACAATGCTATGTTGACTGTAGGCCCGGTATTTTTTAGTTTTATGAGAGAGTAAAGAGAGATGTTATATCCCTTCCCCAGTTATTTGGAGCTAAAGGAAATAAAGTTATGCTCTAAGCAAAATTTCTATAGAACAAACCAAAACAGAGTTTGTTTTGACTGTAAGGTGTGGAGACCTGTTTAAGATGGATAGGGATGGTCCCAGAGAGGCAGAACCAGTTGTAACTGAGTAAGGAGTAACACAAGTAATGTTACTCTACTGTGCATGGAAAACACTAGTTCAATAGAAGGAAAAGATTCATTTAGAGTAATAAAAAGGGATTCCAGAGAGGTAGGCATGGTACTGCCTATTAAAGCACAATTGAGGGGGAAAGGGATTCTGGTGCAGAAGAATTACTATTTCCTTGGCAAGACTATTGTCTTAGCTGAGACATTCTTAAGGCTGCTTAAAACTCCTTGTCATGCCTCTGTACTCACCACAACACCTTTTGATAATTTACCCTTCCAAATAGTCTACCACCAGGTAAAAAAATACAGCATAAGATATAGATGAAAACATTATGGTAAATGGTGATAATTGTAACCAAGTGATGAGCACATGGGAGTGATAGTAAGAAAGGGTGTTCATTATTATTATTATCACTCTTCTCCCTACTTTTGTAAGTGAGCATTTCCATAATAAAATGCATTGGTCAGTTAAAACTGCAGATACTTACACCACTTGACTATACTTCTTTCCATAAATTTAATAATTAGCCTACTTTTAAGTATATCAGACTCTGCACTCAGTCATTGCATTCAAGTGCACCTTATTTTTTTGGAGTGCAGTGGCGCTATCTTGGCTCAGTGCAACCTCCGCCTCCTGGGTTCAGGCAGTTCTCCTGCCTCAGCCTCCCTTGTACTGGGATTACAGGCACCCGTCATTGTGCCTGGCTAATTGTATTTTTGTAGAGACAGGGTTTCACCCTGTTGGCCAGGCTGGTCTTGAACTCCTGACCTCAGGTGATCCGCCTGCCTTGGCCTCCCAAAGGGCTGGGATTACAGGTGTGAGCCACTGCACTTGACCTTCAGGTTCACTTTAGATGTGCTGATAAAATGAAGTGTCTGAATTTGCAAGGTGCAGAACATGCCCTGGATTGTGAAAAATTGACCCAAAGTATCGATTGTCAGGATGCTTAGTCATCAACAAGCTGAACTTCCTGATATGGTTTGGCTGTGTCCCCACACAAATCTCACCTTGAATTGTAGTCATCCCCAGGTGTCAAGGGCAGGGCCAGGTGAAGACAAAATTGAATCATGAGGTGGTTTCAGACCCCCATACTTTCCTTGTGGTAGTGAATAAGTCTCACAAGATCTGGTGGTTTTATAAATGGGTGTTCCCTTGCACGAGCTCTCTTGCCTGCCACATGTAAGATGTCGCTTTGCTCTTCTTTGTCTTCTGCCATGATTGCGAGGCCTCCCCAGCCATGTGGAACTATAAGTCAATTAAACCTCTTCCTTTATAAATTATCCAGCCTAGGGTATGTCTTTATTAGCAGAATGAGAACAGAGTGATACACTTCCCTTAGAGGTACTTCTGAGTCACCTTTGCTAACAGGCTTTTTTCTAGTTATTCCATTGGCCTTATTTTTACATCACTATTTCTTAAATCAGACAGTGGATGTTCTGAAGGTTGATCTTCTAAGACAGGAATTCATCTTTTGTGGGGTAATGGTGTAATTTCTTCTTATATTAACCATCCCTTCATCCTTTAAGTTTGACTTGGTTAATTCACTGGTTGTCTTTTCTGTCTTTATCTTTTCTTTCTCAGAGCTAATAAATATTCCATTAACGCCTTCTTCCTTCTATTTTTAAGTAAATTAAGTCTGTTAGAGGAGGTCCTAGCTGATAAATACATAAATTAAGTATTAAAACTACTGTTTCTTTTATAAAAATTATCTCAGCATTCCAGCTAAGTGAAAGAGGAGTGATAGAATTATAAAATTATCATTTTGATGATTAATGGCTCTAAGCTGTGATCATCAATGGCTGCTAATATTGTAAAAGGAGAAACAGTCAAACATTTGTGCCTCTTGGTAGAACTACACAACGTTATCAATGAGGTGTCCTTGCCAGAACATCAAATCTGAAAACCAAGCCTCTAGATCTGACTACCAATATACAGGAAATACCGAGAGGACAAAGGAATGTGGTAAATGACATTAGAGAGGTAGAGAGAAGACTTAACACAATTCCCAAGGTGGAAAACTCTATAGGACCAACAGTGAGGAATCTATAAATTAAAAGAGACTTAAGAATGCTGTTAACCAGTTCTAATCTATGGACCTTATTTGGATTTGAACAAACTATAGAAAACCATTTATGATAAGTTTGGGGAAATTTGAATAAGTGAATAGTGATGACTTTTAAAATATATATATATATATATGAAATTATACCTGGAAATTGCTTTAAAATAATAATACAGGAACAGGACGGGAGAGTAAGTGAAGATATGGCTGAAACAAGAATAGTCTTTTAAAAAAAATTCAGTGTATATATTTTTAAATTTTGTTTGTCATTGCCTTTAGATAGAGAATGGAGAAGATGGCAGCTTTTTTCACATGTTAATTAGAAACTTCTTTCTAATTGCTTTTAAAAAGTGACCCAAGGCTTCAAAACCAAAGCATTCATTCACTCACTCCCTACTCAACATCCATGGAATGTCTACTACTATGCCCATATGCCCTATGCTGACCTAACTACTGAAAATAAAATTGTGGGTTTAAACAGCAATGCTTAAAATGATTTAAACTGCTTAAAAATATTGCACCTATGAATCCCTTTTAGTATTTTTAGGGAATTTCTTTCCTACTGGGCTTTGAAATTTCAAACTTTAGAAAGGTCCCAGCTCAGGATTTATAAAACTTGAAAACTGTGAGTATAGATAAATAATTCCAGGCTGGGCATGGTGGCTCATGCCTGTAATCCCAGCACTTTGGGAGGCCAAGGCAGGCGGATCACGAGGTCAGGAGTTTGAAACCAGCCTGGCCAACATAGTGAAACCCTGTCTCTACTAAAATATGCAAATTAGCCAGGTATGGTGGCATGCGCCTGTGGTCTCAACTACTTGGGAGGCTGAGGCGGGAGAACCACTTGAACCCAGGAGGCTAAGGTTGTCGTGAGCCAAGACCACGCTATTGCACTCCAGCCTGGGTGACAGAGTGAAACTCCATCTCAAAAAAATAAAAAAACAATCCTAACAGTCTACATTCCTAGATAAAATATATAACTTATTTCTCAAACAGTATAGGAGAAAAGTTGACAGTATTTAAAATGCATTTTAATGTATTTTAAAACTTTTAAAATGTATTTTTCAAACTAAAATGCATTCTTAATTTATGTGTATTCACAAAATATAAGAAAATGAAATTTGTGTCACAATTGTGACATGATACCAAAGGAGAGACTCTCTCCCTTTACTGTAGCAAGTATATACCATAGGGGCAGTAAGTAAGAGAGGAACAGAATAGAGCAGTAGCAAGATGAAAGTGGAAAGACAAACTCTTCCTCAGTCTAAGTAACCAGTGCTATAAAATTTGCTGTGCGTAGTACAAATGTTGAACAATTGTATAAACAGTAGTTGAGGATTTTCTGCAAATAATAAAAGAAGTATCAGTGCAGATTATTCTGAGAGAAGAATGGCAAAGAAAATCTATAAAAGCATTTTAACAGAACTTGGGTAACAGAGGACCGAGAGAGAGAATTTCCTAGAAGCAAATAATTTTCCCCAGTCTCTTAGTAAGGAGTGTTGAAATTAAATTCAAAATTTTAATGTTTGTTGTTTAATGTTTTCTGAGCACAATTATTTTTAAGTTACTTATGGCCTATTAAGCCACTTCACAAAACAGTACAATTATGTAGTCTCAAAGAGTTAACTAGAAAGTGCTTGCAGGTGGGCCGGGCACAGTGGCTCACGCCTGTAATCTCATCACTTTGGGAGGCCGAGGTGGGCAGATCACAAGGTCAGGAATTGAAGACCAGCCTGACCAATATGTTGAAACCTCATCTTTACCAAAAATATAAAAAAAATTAGCCGGACATGGTGGTGCATGCTTGTAATCCCAGCTACTCTAGAGGCTGAGGCAGGAGAATTGCTTGAAACTCAGGAAGTGGAGGTTGTAGTGAGCCAAGATTGCGCCACTGCACTCCAGCCTGGGTGACAGAGTAAGATTCTGTCTCAAAAAAAAAAAAAAAAAAAAAAAAAAA
>CAUYLG010027382.1:0-21253 GCA_963573385.1 Cacajao melanocephalus | reverse complement strand
TTTTGTATAAGATGTAAGGAAGGGGTCCAGTTTCAGTTTTCTGCATATGGCTAGCCAGTTTTCCCAACACCATTTATTAAATAGGGAATCCTTTCCCCATTGCTTGTTTTTGTCAGGTTTGTGAAAGATCAGATGGTTGTAGATGTGTGGCATTATTTCTGAGGCCTCTGTTCTGTTCCATTGGTCTATATATCTGCTCAGTATCATGCTGTTTGCTTACTGTAGCCTTGTAGTATAGTTTGAAGTTAGGTAGCATGATGCTTCTAGCTTTGTTCTTTTTACTTAGGATTGTCTTGGTTATACAGGCTCTTTTTTGGTTCCATATTAAATTTACAGTAGGTTTTTCTAATTCTGTGAAAAAAGTTAATGGTAGCTTGATGGGGATAGCATTGAATCTATAAATTATTATGGCCATTTTCACAATACCGATTCTTCCTATCCATGAGCATGGAATGTCTTTTCATTTCTTTGTATCCTCTCTTATTTCCTTGAGCAATGGTTAGTAGTTCTCCTTGAAGAGTTTCTTCACATCCCTTGTTAAATTGTATTCCTAGGTATTTTATTATCTTTGTAGCAATTGTAAATGGGGGTTTGTTCATGATTTGGCTCTCTGTTTATCTATTATTGGTGTATAAGAATGCTTGTAATTTTTGCACATTGATTTTGTATCCTGATATTTTGCTGAAGTTGCTTATCAGCTTAAGAAGATTTTGAGCTGAGATGATGGGGTTTTCTAAGTATACAATCCTCTCATCTGCTAACGGAGACAATTTGACTGCCTCTCTTCCTACTTGAATACCCTTTATTTCTTTCTCTTGCCTGATTGCCCTGGCCAGAACATCCAATACTATGTTGATTAAGAGTAGCAAGAGAGGGCATCCTTGTCTTGTGCTGGTTTTCAGAGGGAATGCTTCCAGCTTTTGCCCATTCAGGATGATATTGGCTGTGGGTTTGTCATAAATAACTCTTATTATTTTGAGATACATTTCATCAATACCTAGTTAATTGAGAGTTTTTAGCATAAAGAGGTGTTGAATTTTATCAAAGGCCTTTTCTGCATCTATTGAGATAATCATGTGGTTTTTGTCATTGGTCCTATTTATGTGATGGATTACATTTATTGATATGTGTATGTTGAACCAGCCTTGCATCCCAGGGATGAAGCTGACTTGATCATGGTGGATATGCTTTTTGATGTGTACTGGATTTGGCATGCCAGTATTTTATTGGACTTTCACGATGTTCAGCAGGGACATTGTCCTGAAATTTTCTGTTTTTGCAATGTGTCTGCCAGGTGTTGGTATCAGGATGATGTTGGCCTCATTAAATGAGTTAGGGAAGGTTCCCTCTTTTTGTACTGCTTGGAGTAGTTTCAGAAGGAATGGTATCAGCTCCTCTTTGTACCTCTGGTAGAATTTGGCTGTGAATCCCTCTGGGCTTTTTTGGGTTTGTAGGCTATTAATTACTGCCTCAATAACAGAACTTGTTATTGGTCTATTCAGGGATTCAACTTCTTCCTGATTTAGTCTTAGGAGGGTATATGTGTTCAAGAATTTATCCATTTATCCATTTTTTTCTAGATTTTCTAGTTTATTTGCATAGAGGTATTTATAGTATTCTCTGATGGTAGTTTGTATTTCTGTGTGATCGGTTGTAATATGCCTTTTATCATTTTTTTGTGTTTATAATAGATTCTTCACTCTTTTCTTCTTTATTTGTCTGGGTAGAGGTCTATCTATTTTGTTAATCTTTTCAAAAAGCAGCTCCTGGATTCATTGATTTTTTTGAAGGTTTTATTTTCGTCTCTATCTCCTTCAGTTCTTCTCTGATCTTTGTGATTTCTTGTCATCTAGTTTTCAATTTATTTGCTCTTGCTTCTGTAGTTCTTTTAATTGTGATGTTAGGATGTTGATTTTATATCTTTCCTGGATTATCCTGTGGGCATTTAATGCTGTTATAAAATTTTCTCTAAACACTGCTTTAGCTGTGTCACAGAGATTCTAGTATGTTTTGTCTTTGTTCTCATTGGTTTCAAAGAACATCGTGATTTCTGCCTTCATTTTGTTATTTACCCAGTAATCATTCATGAACAGGTTGTTCAGTTTCCATGTGGTTATGTGATTTTGAGTGAGTTTCTTAATCCTGAATTCCAATTTGATTGCACTGTGGTCTGAGAGACTGTTTGTTATGATTTCCATTCTTCTACATTTGCTCAGGAGTGTTTTACTTCCAATTTTGTGGTCAATTTTAGAATAAGTGTGATGTGGTACTGAGAAGAATGTATATTCTGTTGATTTGGGGTGGAGAGTTCTATAGATGTCCATTAGGTCTGCTTGGTCCATAGCTGAGTTCAAGTCCTGGATATTCTTGTTAATTGTCTGTCTCATTGATCTGTCTCATATTGACAGTGGGAGTTAAAGTCTCCCACTATCATTGTGTGGGGGTCTAAATCTCTTTGTAGGTCGTTAAGAGCTTGCTTTATGAATATGGGTGCTCCTGTATTGGGTGCACATATATTTAGGATCATTAGCTCTTCTTATTGCATTGATCCCTTTACCATTATTAATGACCTTCTTTGTCTTTTTTGATCTTTGTTGGTTTAAAGTCTGTTTCATCAGCGACTAGGATTGCACCACCTGCTTTTTTATTTTGCTTTTCATTTGCTTGGTAAATATTCTTTCATCCCTTTGAGTTTATGAGTGTCTTTGCATGTGAGATGGGTCTCCTGAATACAGCAGCACATCAATGTGTCTTGACTCTTTATCCAATTTGCCAGTCTGTGTCTTTTAATAGGGGCATTTAGCCCATTTACATTTAAGGTTAATATTGCTATATGTGAATTTGATCCTGTCATTATGATTCTAGCTGGTTATTTTGCCTATTATTTGTTGCAGTTTCTTCATAGTGTCTATGGTCTTTGCAATTTGGTATGTTTTTGCAGTGATGATACCAGTTTTTCCTTTCTATATTTAGTACTTTTTTCAGGAGCTCTTCTAAGGCAGGCCTGGTGATAACAAAATCTCTCAGCATTTGCTTGTCTGTAAAGGATTTTATTTCTCCTTCACTTATGAAGCTTAGTTTGTCTGGCTATGGAATTTTGGATTGAAAATACTTTTCTTTAAGAATGTTAAATATTAACCCACATTATCTTCTGGCTTATAGAGTTTCTGTAGAGAGATCTGCTGTTAGTCTGATGAGCTTCCCTTTGTGGGTAACCTGACCTTTCTATCTGGCTGCCCTTAACATTTTTTTTTTCTTCATTTCATTATTGGTGAATCTTATGATTATATGTCTTGGGGTTGCTCTTCTTCGGGAGTATCTTTGTGGTGTTCTCTGTATTTCCTGAATTTGGATGTTGGCCTGTCCTGCTAGGTTAGGGAGCTTCTCCTGGATAATATCTTGAAGAATATTTTCCAACTTGGTTCCATTCTCCCCATCACTTTCGGGTATACCAATCAAACGTAGGTTGAGTCTTTTCACATAGTCTCATATGTCTTGGAGGCTTTATTCATTTTTCATTCTTTTTTCTCTAATCTTGTCTTCGTGCTTTGTTTCATTAAATTGATCTTCCTTCTCTGATATCCTTTTTTCTGCATGATCTATTCAGCTGTTGATACTTGTGTATGCCTCATGAAGTTTTTGTGCTGTTTTTTTCAGCTCCATCGGGTCATTTATGTTCTTCTCTAAAGTTGTTATTCTAGTTAGCAATTCCTATAGCCTTTTTTCAAGGTTCTTAGCTTTGTTGCATTGGGATAGAACATGCTCCTTTAGTTCGTAAGGGTTTGTTATTACTCACCTTCTGAAGCCTACCTCTGTCAGTTCGTCAAACTCATTCTCCATCCAGTTTTGTTCCCTTGCTGGTGAGGAGTTGTGATCCTTTGGAGGAGAAGAGGCGTTCTGGTTTTTGGAATTTTCAGTCTTTTTGCCCTGGTTTTTCCTCATCTTCGTGGATTTATCTACCTTTGGTCTTTGATGTTGGTTACCTTCGGATGGGGTTTTTGTGTGGACATACTTTTTGTTGATGTTGATACTATTCTTTTTGGCTAGTTAGTTTTCCTTCTAACAGTCAGACCCCTCTGCTGCAGGTCTGCTGGAGTTTGCTGGAGGTCAACTCCAGACTTGGTTTACCTGGGTATCACCAGCAGAAGCTGTAGAACAGGAAAGAATGCTGCCTGTTCCTTCCTCTGAAAGCTTCACCCCAGAAGGTACCTGCCAGATGCCAGCCAGAGCTCTCCTGTATGAGGTGTCTGTCAACCCCTGCTAGGAGCTGTCTCCCAGTCAGGAGGCATGGGAGTCAGGAACCCACTTCAGGAGGGAGTCTGTCCCTTAGCAGAGCTCAAGCTCTGTGCTGGGAGTTCTGCTGCTCTCTTCAGAGCTGGCAGGCAGAAATGTTTAAGTCTGCTGAAGCTGCGCCACAGCTGCCCCTTCTTCCAGGTGTTCTGTCCCAGGGAGATGGGAGTTTTAGCTATAAAACCCTGTCTGGGGCTGCTGCCTTTCTTTTAGAGATGCCCTGCCCAGAGAGGCAGAATCCAGAGAGGCAGTCTGGCTACAGTGGCCCTGGGGAACAGTAGTGGGCTTCCCCCAGTTTGAACTTCTGGGAGGCTATGTTTACACTGTGGGGGACTAACCACCTACTCAACCTCAGTAATGGTGAATGCCCTTCCTCCCACCAAGCTGAAGCATCCTAGGTCAACTTTAGACTGCTACTCTGGCAGTGAGAATTTCAACTCAGTGGATCTTAGCTTGCTGAGCTCTATAGGGGTGGGACCTGTTGAGCTAGACCACTTGCCTCCCTGGCTTCAGCCCCTTTTCCAGGTGAGTAAATGGTTCTATCTCATGCACATTCCAGGCACCACTAGAGTATGAAAAAGACCTCCTGCAGCTGGCCAGGTGCAGTGGCTCACACCTGTAGTCCTAGCACTTTGGAAAGCTGAGGTGGGCAGATCATGAGGTCAGGAGTTCAAGACCATCCTGGCTAATACTGTCTCTACTAAATATACAAAAAATTAGCCGGACAAGGTGACACATGCCTGTAGACCCAGCTACTTGGGAGACTGAGGCAGGAGAATCACTTGAAATCAGGAGGTGGAGGTTGTAGTGAGCTGAGATAATGCCGCTGTGCTCCAGCCTGGGTGACAGAGCAAGACTCTGTCTCATAAACAAACATAGAAACAAACAACAAAAAACAAACCCCTGCAGCTAGCTCAGTGTCTGTCCAAACAGCTGCCCAGTTTTGTGCTTGAAACCCAGGGCCCTGGTGGTGTAGGCACCCAAGGGAATCTCCTGGTCTGTGGGTTGTGAAGACTGTGGGAAAAGGGTAGTATCTGGGCTGGAATGCACCATTCCTCACAGCACAGTCCTTCACAGCCCCCCTTGGCTAGGGGAGGGAGTTCCTTGACTGCAAAGGGGACTTTTGTAAGCAGTTAATGACATTTCAGAGTCTGTACTGCAGAGCATTTGTTTATAAGGAGATCTTCACATTAATCCAAAACACATTCTTGGCTCTCTAAGTCTATCATTAAAATTATCTCTTCATTGGTCCATTTACCGCCATTGATAGTGATCTTGCTCCATCCATCTATGGACCTACTGGTGTCTCATTGTGGAAAGGAAAGGATGTGGCCAATGCAATGCAACACCTCTTTCCCTTCTGTAACCCTTCCCATATGCACATAATGCTTTTTCTTATTGGGAATGAATGAATTAAAAGCCTCACAAGACCAGGGGTATCTATTTTATTTGAGGCATAGCTATGTTGCCTTGTCCTTTTTCTATTGTTTTCACTAAGGCCATCCTTTTCACACCCACAAAGTCTTGACATTTATATACTTCACCTGGAATATAATGTCCCTGGCATGTATGGGAAGTCCATGTGGATCACACACATCTTGATCATTGCTTTACATCTCAGTCTTATCTTGGATTCCAGCCATGGTCATGGAGATCAATTCTGAGCAGATGTTCATCTTTATTTTGCCAAAGCCTCTTTACAAGCATGAATTTTGCATCTCTTGCTTTCCACTTTCGGGGTTCTGAGTCCATGGTGCAGATACCTGGGGAGCCACTTGGCATTCATTCACTTAGGGGAAAATTAATGCACCAGGTAAGTAGTTTTTAGGATTCATTCTAAACAATTCTGTAAAGGTTCTGGCAGAATTGAGCATCCATTGCTGTAGTATTGGTGATATAGTTTGGATATTTGTTCTCTCTAAATCTCATGTTGAAATGTGATCACCCGTGTTGGAGGTGGGGTGTAGTGGGAAGTATGTGAGTCATGGGGGCAGACTCCTTCTTGAATTGTTTGGTTCTCTCCCTGTGGTAATAGGTGAATTCTTTCTCTTAATAGAGTGAGTTCACATGACAGCTCATTGTTAAAAGAGTCTGGAACTTCCTCCCTCTTTGTCTTGCTCTGTCTCTTGCCATGTGACACACCTGCTTCCCCTTCAGCTTCTGCCATGAATAAAAGCTTCCTGAGACCCTCATCAGAAGCAGATGCTGGTGCCATGCTTTTTGTACAGCCTGCAGAACTGTGAGCCAGAAATGAATCTCTTTTCTTTATAAATTACCAAGTCTCAAGTATTTTTTTATAGCAATGCAAAACAGACTAATATAGCTGGCCAACTCAATAAAGCATTTTTAAAAAAATAGATTAAAAAATTGGGCATAACTTACAGAAAAGCTTATAAATCTCAAATATGCAGCTTTATGAATTTTACATATGTTATACATCCATCTATGTAGCCACCACCAAGATCAAGGCATAGAATATTTTGAGCACCTCACAAGTATACCTTGTGCCCTCTTTGTTTTTGAGTTTTATATATACTGTTTGGGGCCTGATTTCCTGCACTTAATATTATGCTGGAGAGTTCACTTATATTATTGCAAGTGTTAGTGGCTTTTTCACTGTTGTGTAATATTCCAAATTTAACCACCTGCGATGCATTCTTATATTGGTTTTCCCTTCTTTCCCATTTTAATCTCCCTGAATCCTTGTTCCATTTCATTGGGATTATATTCCAAACACACTACCTGCAACCATTTCTCTTGATTTCCCCACATCCCTCTTCCAGGTCCCTAATGCTCCAGGTATATTGTTGTGAGTTAAGAGGTAGGCATTCTCTCATTTAGCTCTGCTACTTACTTGATATTTGATTCTAAAGAAGCCATTTCTTCACTGAAGGGTTCACATTTTCTCAGCCATAAAATATGAGGATCTTTGAGATGCATTCTAGGCTCAAATTTCTGTAATTCACATCTGAAATTTGTAAGGGTTTTTTCTTGTTGTTGTTGTTGGGAAGATGATGCTCAACTAACAGAAATAAATGGTAGAACTTCTTGCACAAGAAATCATAGGTGAGGGGTAATGTTTTTATATAGGTATGTTCTTGGTGCTCCAAAATCTCACCATCTTAGTGGTTGTCTACCTTGTGCCTTCTGAGCTGAGGCAGACTCATCTTCTGCAAAGCAGTCACTGGATAGAGGTCAGCACTTCAGAATGAGGGGCAGCTTGGAAGGAGGCAAGGATCCTGGAATGGAAGAGCAGTGAATAAGCTACAGGAAATAAAACTGCTTTATTTCATAGCTCCTCTTTTATCAGGATAACTGAAACTATGAACCGTTTCTGAGATGATTTCTGTGACAAAAATGTAGCTGAAATAAGACATACATTTTATGAGTGTGGCTTATAATAAAATTCACCTGAGATTGTGAGAGAAAGAAACTCTGATGCGTGACCACGCTTTCCCACACATTCTATGATATTTATTTCACATTAGAACAGCTAAACCTTTTCTAAGTAACTGCCATAAATTGCACAGCCATTATGGTAATTTATTTCATATTTCACATGTGGATGTCATCAAGGTTTGCCCTGACTCCATGACATTGTTTCCATGGTAACTAATGCATTTTAAATGATAAGAAACATGAAGAGTAGGAAAGATCAATTAGTAATATATAATTCCAATTAACATTAACATTAAAAAAGGTGAAGCACAATTTTTCAAAAATAAAGAAAATAGCCTAACAATTAAGGTTAGATATTGGTGAATAGTGCATATACTGGTGTTAAATAAATCTGCACTCTGTTGCATATATCATTTGGCCATGCCAAACTTTAGGCTTTTATGTAAATGAGCAAATGTGAAAGAGTTAATCATGCAATCATCCTTACTAAATTGTGTGTCATAGTACCTAGATCCCTCTTGCCTTTCTTCTCTAATTTTTCTGTCATTTCATTCTTTATTGGTATTTTTATCACAAGGGAAGAAATGGAAGGCAATATTAAAATGATTCTATTTTGCTTCTCAACAGCTATGTCTTTGAGAACACATTAATTACTTCATTCATGTATCAAAGGTTTATTGAACATATTCCAAAAATAATGCTCTTTGCTGTTCCTCAATCAGGCAAAGGACTTTCCTGCTTAAGAACTTGTGGGCTCAATGTTCCTTTTATCTGGAAAGCTCTCCCCCAGATAACTTCATGTATTACTCATAAGTTCTTTAAAATCTTTGCTCAAATGTCACCTTCTTAGAGAGATCTTCTCTGCTAGTCTTCATAAAACAGTAACCCTCACTCCTACCCTGCACATCCTCCACCCTAACTACTTTATACTCCAAATTTCTTACCATCATCTAACAAAGAATACATTAATTAATTAATTCACTCATTCATTCCACATCTCCCCACTAAAATAAGACCAATGAGGATTACATAAAGAAAATTTGCTTGCTTTCTTCTCACTGTTATGTTTCATTTTTAGAATAATAGTACCTGGTATTTAGTAGGAGTGCAATAACTATGTTTTGAGTGACTAAATGAATTTAAGAGTGAACAAGATAGAACCTGTTCCTACCTTCACAGATCTTATATTCTGGGGATCAATAGTTAATAGACAAGCTTCGGAACAAAAAATTATAATAAAAATTATATTTAACAAAATTATAGCAGAAAGTATATATCATAGTCACTTAATCCAATCTGCTGGGTGTCTGAGAAGATTTGCTGGGAGATTGGCGTTAAGCTGAGGCCAGAGGAAGAGTAAGAACAGTGACAGAGTGCTCCAGGACCATATTATTGAGAAAATGTGAATTTTTAAATTGTCATTTGTGCAAAGGGATTTTATTTATTTTTTATTGTACTTCAGGTTCTGGAGTACATGTGCAGATCATGCAGGATTGTTACATAGGTACAGACATGGCAATGTGGTTTGCTGCCTCCATCCCCCCATCACCTACATCTGCCATTTCTCCCCATGTTATCCCTCCCTGACCTCCTCAACCCCCGCTGTCCCTCCCTTGGACCCCTCCCAACAAACCCGAGTGTGTGATGCTCCCCTCCCTGTGTCCATGTGTTCTTATTGTTCATTACCTGCCTATGAGTGAGAGCATGCAGTGTTTGGTTTTCTGTTCTTGTGTCAGTTTGCTGAGAATGATGGTTTCTAGATTCATCCGTGTCCCTACAAAGGACACAAACTCATCATTTTTTATGGCTGCATAGTATTCCATGGTGTATATGTGCCACATTTTCCTTGTCCAGTCTATCATCGATGGTCATTTGGGTTAGTTCCAGGTCTCTGCTATTCTGAACAGTGCCGCAATGAACACACATATGCATGTGTCTTTATAATAGAACGATTAATAATCCTTTGGATATATACCCAGTAATGGGATTGCTGGGTCAAATGGAATTTCTATTTCTAGGTCCTTGAGGAATTGCCACACTGTCTTCCACAATGGTTGAACTAATTTACACTCCCACCAACAGTGTAAAAGTGTTCCTATTTTTCCACATCCTCTCCAGCATCTGTTCTCTCAGATTTTTTAATGATTGCCATTTTAACTGGTGTGAGATGGTATCTCAATGTGGTTTTGATTTGCATTTCTCTAATGAGCAGTGATGATAAGCATATTTTCATATGTTTCTTGGCCTCATATATGTCTTCTTTTGAAAAGTGTATGTTCATGTCCTTCACCCACTTTTGAATGGGTTTGTTTTTTTCTTGTAAATCTGTTTTAGTTCTTTGTAGGTTCTGGATATTAGCTCTTTGTCAGATGGGTAGATTATTTCCTATTCTGTTGGTTGCCAGTTCACTCTAATGATTGTTTCTTTAGCTGTACAGAAGCTCTGAAGTTTAATTAGATCCCATGTGTCGATTTTGGCTTTTTTTGCCAATGCTTTTGGTGTTTTAGTCATGAAGTCCTTGCCTATGCCTATGTCCTGAATGGTTCTAGGGTTTTTATGGTGTTAGGTCTTATGGTTAAGTCTTTAATCTATCTAGAGTTAATTTTAGTGTAAGGAAGGGGTCCAGTTTCTGCTTTCTGCATGTGGCTAGCCAGTTTTCCCAACACCATTTATTAAACAGGGAATCCTTTCTCCATTGCTTGCTTTTGTCAGGTTTGTCAAAGATCAGATGGTTTTAGATGTGTGGTGTTGCCTCCGAGGCCTCTGTTCTGTTCCATTGGTCTATATCTCTGTTTTGGTACCAGTACCATACTGCTTTGATTACTGTAGCCTTATAGTATAGTTTGAAGTCAGGTAGCATGATGCCTCCAGCTTTGTTCTTTTTGCTTAGGATTGTCTAGGCTATGCAGGTTCTCTTTTGGTTCCATATGAAGTTTAAGGTGGGTTTTTCCAGTTCTGTGAGAAGGTCAATTTGTAGCTTGATGGGGATAGCATTGAATTTATAAATTACTCTGGGCAGTATGGCCATTTTCACGATATTGATTCTTCCTAACCGTGAGCATGGAATGTTTTTCCATCTGTTTGTGTCCTCTCTTATTTCCATGAGCAGTGCTTTGTAGTTCCCTTTGAAGAAGTCCTTCACATCCCTTTTTAGTTGTGTTCCTAGGTATTTTATTTTCTTTGTAGCAATTGTGAATGGCAGTTCACTCGTGATTTGGCTCTCTTTTAGTCTGTTATTAGTGTATAGGAATGCTTGTGATTTCTGCACATTGATTTTGTATCCTGACTCTTTGCTGAAGTTGCTTCATAAGTAATTTTCACACTGTGTCTATGCAGACTTTTCAGTACTCTAAATGTCATGATCCTGTATTGACTGCAGACTTTTTTTTTTCTCTTAGCCCTTTTTCCCAGTGTTTGCTACAGCACTTTTCTACTCAGACTCAGATTTTCTAGCTCCAGCCAACAAATTCCACCCTGCTCATTTTCTTTCACCAAGAAAAAGCAAATCATTTTGATTTTTATAATGCCAATTTAAAATAATTGATTAATTTAATCCACAGGGTAAATTTATATTGGTAATTATTATACTAATAAATGAACTAAATTTTACCATAAATAATAAAATAATACTATGTGCCTAATATAGTGGCCTTTTATTTACTGTATTGAACTTGAGGGTAGAAACAAACATTTAAGCAAGGTACAAAAAATATTTTCACCCATTTTACCTTCAAAACCAGTATGTAAAAGTACTTGTTCTATACACTGTTTCCTGACCTAGTTGTGAGAATTTATGTCACTTTCTTCTTTGTGTCCAGTATACATTATACACAGCAGTAGAGAGAACATTTTTACATTGCAAATTATAGATGGTATGCAGAAGTTAAGAAATTAGGCCAAATTCACAGAGAGAGAAAGTAGAGGGAGAATTAAATACCTTCATCTACACATATAATCAGTATCCCTTAATTGTTGTTATCATTTTGGTAGAGCTTTTGCTTATACAGTTGCACGATTTTCCTTGACTTTAATAGTATTTTGAGACTTTTAAAGTGTGAACTGCATTGAATAAAACTGAATTCATCATTTGCTTCGGCATGCTATATTGCTTTAACATCTTTATATACCATTTCAACAACCCTTGAGGCAGAATTTAATGAACTGTATTTCCTGTATGAAGTGCCTGCAATATTTAGGGTTCCACAAGTGAATCTAGGAGGATTCTCCACCTGAGCATGATTTATCTCTTTGGGAGTTCCAGGTTGGTCAGGGTTATAATTAAGCACAATTGAAAAACATGCCATTTTCTGACATGATGTCAAGAAACCACCTAGAGCTTTCAGAATGAAATTCAAATTTCCTGTCTAGCACAAAAAGACCTTCACTGCTGATCCCCAGCCCAATTTTTTAGCCTCATAACACACCTCTGCAATTTATATTCTATCCTAACTAGGAATTTGTCTGCTTGTTATTTCCAAACACACAATTATCATTTTCACATTTCTGTGTTATCTGCAGTGTCACTTTCTTCTTTGTGTCCGCTATACATTATACAGAGCAGTAGAGAGAGCATTTTTACATTGCAATTTATTTATTTGCTTGCCTGTTTTTTTAATATATATTTCTCCCTTGCCAGATTGCGGGCTTCTTTGACCACAAGAGGTCCAAATCTGTGAAGTCAATAAGGTTTAATTAACTGAACTACGTGAAAATTGGGAATTCCTTCATGTTCTCTAGCATACCAAATTCTCTTAATATCAATGTGCAAAAAAAGTTTTTCCTAGTCTTTTGTAAATGCCACCTGTAAACATCTTCATCTTGAGTTCAATTTTTAAATGGTACTCAACTACATTTGTAATGTTTTTATTAAATAAGCACAATTTAATGGCTAAAAGAGGGACAATTAGTTTGAGTTCAGATTGCCTATCTCAGACTTTTAATTGTAAAATAGGAATAGTAATTATCAATCATCATATTTTTTGTGTGTTTTCCTGAAAGATTAAATGATACATTAAATAACTTGGCATAATATCTGCTATATCTTAAGCCTGACAAAATACCAGGAAATACTAGATTGTAGCTTCTGTGTGGACAGAGATTTTTTCACAGTCATATCCCCAATGCCCTGTTAGTCCCTGGCACAATGCTATGGCTCCCAAATTTACTCTGTGAACAAATAAATTAACTTTACATACCAGTTTTTACTAATGCTGTTAAGAAACAGTTTACATTTTAATGAATATGAGTTATTCATTTAGAGAAATGGACAGGAAGTAAAGTGAATTTCAATGAAGGAATAAGATTTCAAATAAAGGAAAGTATAAATGGGTAAAGAATACTGGGGAAAGGTCGGATGTTTGAAGGGGCTGAAACTTTGTATTTCTGAGAGAAATGATGGGAGCATAGTTCCTCCTAGGTAGGTCTAAGGGTTTTTTTATGCCATTGTAAAACATATAAAATTTAATTATAGATTGCCTCAAATACAAAACAGTTCTAAAACTGTAGAATAATACAGATTTCTTCAGTATGCAAGTAATTTTGGATTTATTGTGATAAATGGCCTATATATAGATAAATTGGTGTCTAAAGAGATTAGTTACAAAGCATGGGTACTAGAGGCTATGAAATTATGGGTAAAGTGGCTTAGCCCATCTGAAAGATGGTTTGCATAGCAGTAAAATGCACACCTAATAACATTACTTATAAGAGTAAAAATTAATAATGGTGGATCATTGTAACAATTATCACATCAACATCATAGTCATAAGTTATAGTCAGTAATGTTAGCTACTGAATATAGAGAAATGGAGAAAAAAGTAAGAATATACTATAGGACTATTTAGAAGCTATCATTTGTAGAATTTGGTTATAATGGATATGAAAGTCTAAAAGAGGGAACTCTAAGAATGATGTCTGTAGATACATTTACCAAGGTAAAGGAAAAAAGCCAATTTGCATAATAAGTAATGATCAGAGATTCAGAGACCTTTGAAATATCTGTGTGAGATAACCAAATGAAAATATCAAACAAGCAATTGCATATATCAATCTGGAGACTGAAAAGAGGTTTGGTAAATGTAAACTAGAAATTCATCACAGATAGATGCAAAATTAAATAATGGAAGCTAATTGACAAACAAAGAAGAAAGGGAATGCTGGCAGAAACCTAGGGCATATATTGAAGATACTGTGGGTTTGGTTCTAGACCATTACATTAAAGTAAATATTGTAATAAAGTGAATCACAGGAAGGTTTTCATTTCCCAGTGCATATAAAAGTTATGTTGACAATATACCATGATATATTAAGTGAGTATTAGCATTATGTCTAAAAATATACATACCTTAATTTTAAAATTCTTTATTACTAAAAAATGCTATTAATCATCTGAGTCTTCAAAAAGTAATCTTTCTACAATGGAGAGTCTTGCTTCCTGTTGACGGATGCTGACTGATCAGGCTGGTAGTTGCTGAAATGTAGAGTAGCTCCTCAATTTCTTAAAATAAGATAATAATAACGTTTGCCCCATAGATTAACTCTCTCTTTCCTGAAAGATATTTTTGTAGCATATTGTTTGATAGCATTTTACCCACAGTAGAACTTCTTTAAAGATTAATCAACCCTTCCAAACCCTGTTGCTGCTTTATTAACTAAGTTTATATAATATTCTAAATATTTTATTGTAATTTCAACAATGTTCACAGCATCTTCATTGAAAGCAGATTCTGTCGCAAAAAACTGCTTTATGTTCTCATCCTTAAAAAGCAGCTTATCTTTTTGAGTTTTATCATGAGATTTCAATAACTCAGTGATAGCATCAAGCTCCAGCTCTAATTCCAGTTATCTTGCTATGTCTATCATATCTACAGTAACTTCATCCACTGAAGTCTAAAGTCCCTCAAAATCATCCATGAGGTTGGAATCAACGTCTTCCTGACTCCTGTTAATGTTGATATTTTGACCTCCTTCTATGAATAATTGCCAAACTTCTAAATGGCATCAAGACTGGTGAATCCTTTACAGAGGCTTTCTATTTACTTTGTTCAGATTCAGCAGATAAATCACTCTCTGTGGCAGCTATAGCCTTAGAAAATGTACTACTTAGATAATAAGACTTGAAAGTCAAAATGACTTCTTGATCCACAGGCTGAAGAATGGATATTGTGTCAGCAGGAGTGAAAACAACATTAATCTCTTGTGCATCTCCATCAGAGCTCTTGGATGACCAGGTGCATTGTCAATTTGCAGTAATATTTTTAAAGAAATCTTTTTTTTCTGCTTTATTTTCCTGAGGTCTCAACAGTAGGCTTAAAATATTCAGCAAACCATGCCTTAAAACAGATGTGGTGTCATGCAGGCTTTGTTGTTCCATTTACACAATACAGACAGAATGGATTTGGCATCATTCTTAAGGGGCTTAAGATTTTCTGAATCGTAAGTAAATATGGGCTTCAACTTAAAATCACCAGTAGCATTATCCCCTAACGAGAGGAAACCTGGCTTCTGAAGCTTTAAATTCAGGGATTGACTTTTCCTCCTTAGCTAGAAAAGTCCTGTGTGACATCTTCCAGTATAATGCTGTTTCAGTTACGTTGAAAATCTTTCACTTAGGTTAGCTTCCATCATAAATTATGTTAACTAGATCTTCCGGATAACTTGCTGCACTTTCTGCATCAGCACTTGCTACTTTACCTTGTATTTTTATGTTACAGAGACAGCTCCTCTCCTTATTTCTCATGAATGAACTTCTGCTAGCTTTAAACGGTTCTCACCTCTCTCAGCCTTCAAGAATTGAAAAGTGCTAGGGCCTTGCTCTGGATTAGCCTTTAGCGTAAGAAAATGTTGGAGCTGGTTTGATACATCCAGACCATTAAAATTTCTCCGTATCAGCAGTTAGGTTGTTTCACTTTTATTTCTCATTCATGTGTTCCCTGGAGTAGCATTTTTAATTTCCTTCAAGAACTTTTCCTTTGCATTCACATCTTGGTTAAATGTTTTGTGCAAGAGGCCTAGCTTTTGGCCTTTTTCCACTTTCAATAGACTTTTCTCTCTAAGCTTAATCACTTCTAGCTTTTTATTTCAGTGGAGAGACATGTGACTCTTCATTTAACCTGAACATGTACACAGCATCGTAGGGTTATTAATTGGCCTAATTACATTATTGTCATTTCTCAGGGAATAGGGAAGCCAAAAGAGAGGGAGACAGATGGGAGAATGGCTGTTGTGGAATAGTCAGAACATAGACATTTATCAATTATGTTCATTGTCTTATACAATTACAACAGTAATGTTAATTATCATAGATTACAGATCATCATAAGAGACGCAAAAATGATTTTTAAAAAAGTTTAAAATATTGTAAGAATTACCAAAATGTGACACAGAGACACAAGGTGAGCATGTGATGTTTTTAAAAATGGTGCAAACAGAATTGCTGGATGCAGAGTTGCTGCAAACTTTCAATTTGTAAAAAATTACAATATCTATGAAGTACAATAAAGTTCATCTCAATAAAATGAGGTGTACCTGGTTTGTAAAGTATAAAGGCCAAAAGGTAGAGAGTATTGTCTCAGAAGCCATGGGAGAAAAAGTATTGACTTATACAATCCAAAATCAATCCAAAATCACAGAGAAAAGAAGTTTGTGGTTTCGATATATTTTTCTTGATCAGTGAACCTAATACTTTCATTAGAGTAGGAGCTGTGGAAACTCAGTTACACTGGATTGAGAAAGGAATGGAAGTAATAAAGTAGAAATAATAAGTGTTCTTGAGAGGTATTACTTCATATGGCTTCTATTTTCTTTGAAAAGTAGAACACAAGGTCATCTGCTAATTCTCCGTTTCATAAGAGAGAAAAAAATACGTTAACCAAGGCAATACAGAAAATGGAAAGTGTTCCTAGGAGAAAAAAATGTTTGCTTTGGTAGTGGATATTTAATGGGTTCTTTCCATAAATATACTGCAAACAGTTATTGGGTTAATAATTCTGAAAATATAACCAATTCATCAACGTGTCATTATAAATATATATAAAATGGATTTATGAGTACTATCCTCATTCTTTATGTTCTACTTTTACTTTAAGCTATCTAGATAGTGAATATTGTTTTCTAATTTTCATAGGATATTTGAAATCTAGGAGATAGCCATTGTCATTTTTCACAAGACTGGCTGTGAATCAGAAAAAAAAGAATTTATAGTTTCTATTCAAGAGCTCTTTTCATTAACTTTTCTTAATTGAATTTAAAAATATTTATTATTCAGTAATAATGATAAAAATTATATTTCCTAGTATGGTAGGATCAAAGATCAATGATAGCACAATTCAAAAATACAAAAAATGAAAAAGTTCCTCTTCAAGATCTAGCATGGATCCAAATTGACAAGTTTAGGGGAGCAAAACATTGTGAATTAATACCATTTTAGATTCTTTGGAACATAAGTTTGGCAACTTATGTTCAAATTATCCAATTTTTCTTAGACATCTGCTGTTTTTCATATTTCTTCTCTTTCTGTGCTTACCGATATGACATGCCTGGTGCATATCTGAGAAAAGTGTAATGGCCTTGTGGAAATGACTGAGTCTTATGTTGATATCCCTGTGCAGATTCTCATGCTATCCTCAAGGTCGCTGTAGGTGAATGGTCTGAACTGGACCTCAACTCAGAATTATGGCAGGTTCAGTTCAGCCACTTACTCTATTGTGTTCGCTAAGTCTACAGATCTCAATGTCATATTATTTCACAAAGAATAGTTAGCCATGTGATCTTCCTACATATTTTACTATCAATGACTCAAGGAATTTAATTCCAGAGTCATTTAATTCCCATTGACTAGTGTCATATATATCATATAATATATATCCATATTTTATATGATTTGATTTTCTAAATTTATATAATAATTTCTGTGAGACACACACACATATTATATTGATTTAAGGGATTGTTTTCCACAATAATTGCATAACTGCAAAGTATCATTGGAGATAACAATATTTATAAGACAATATCTTGCTGTTGTAAATATAGATTGAAAACAGTACTAGGCATTATGATTACACATCTCATTTAAAGTTATTACAAAGAAATAAGAATAGATCTTAGATCATTAATGATTGACAGAATGTTTTATTTTCAAATATAATTTTCAGCCGTGAATCACTTTATATTTTTCCTTTTAGAATTGGAGGGACAATCATTAAAGCTTTATTAAGTTCAGCAATACCGTCAGCTTCTGCTAATTGCTTTTTGACTCCTGCTTTCTTGCTTCCTTTCTGTATTCTTGTCTCTCCTAACTAAATCACTTAAACTGTCTGGGAATGAAGTAAACAAGGATGTGATTTTAGAGAAACTTCGCTAGGCATGAATAGAACTCTGTACATATTGAAAAATTGTGTTCACCAGTTTTTAAGTAGCATTGCTTAATTAATTTCATGAATGTTCTTTATTAAACTACTCTTTGAAATATAAAAGCATAATGCTTAAAATTATGGTAAAGTTAGAATCTTGTATTATAGTCATATTTTTGGAATTGCCACATATTTAAAACACATGCAAAATTCCTATTATATAGAAGTATATGCAGAAACAAACTATATTTAGTATATGAAACATAAAATATTCCATGATAGAAAACTGATAAAATGGAATCAAAACATCTGTAAGGGTAAATTTGTGAATACAGCACTTAAGTATTCTATAAAAATAGGAAAAGGGCAACAAAAGAGTAAAATAAATTTAATGTAGAACATCAGAAACTATATGGTTGGTTACATATCACTCAGTTGATCTGGCTTTATTTGGAGATATATTTTTGAAAATCAGGAAGGGTGGATTGATAAACTGTCTTGATCTTAGGTAATCAATCTTAAATATTATTTTATTATAAGAAGTATCACTTACATAAAATAAAATATGTGTTATATTGGACCCATATAATTTTTTAAATAAAATAAATGAGTGGGCTAGATCCACAACTCAGTTTAAAGCAAGGAAAAAAACCAAAAGCATCAATGCTTGTTTCCCTCCAAAGCATCAGTGACTGTTTTCTATTGGAGACATTTAAATCTGTCTTTCAGATGACATTCTTCTGTCTCTTCAGTGTGGATAACCTCTATTCTTCTGTGTTCAACATTTATTGGTTTTAATTGAAATTACATATATATGCACACATATATATTTTAGTTTGACAATATATATTTAGTTTGAGTTTTAAACTCAACAGAAATATACTATGATAAATAATTTTCTATGATTTAGTTCTTTTTTATTCAATTTTATGTTTTTTAATTCATCTATGTTTCTATCAGTAACAATATTTTATTTCACAGTAGTTGTAGCATTTATTGAATGAATGAGCCATAATATATTTATCCATTTATTTGTTAATAACATTTGAATTGTTTCTAGATGCTCACTTTTCTGAATGCTGTTACTATAAGTATTTTGATATATTTCTTCTGGTGTCCATGTGAAAGAATTTTTAGGAATTCATGTAAAGGAATGAAATTGTTGAGTAATAGAGTATGTGAATATTGCCTTTTTTCAGATATTGCCAAATTACTCTCTGTCTGAACCAATTCACAACTGGCTGTACTAATTTACAATGTAATTTATAATACAATTAGTTGTGCACCTTCACCTGGCTTTTGTATTCATTTTAATTTTTGATCACAAAGTATAAAACATTTTTTATTTTGGTTTGCTTTTGTATAACCTTATTCATTTATAATGCTGTACTTTTTTGCATTCATTTAGTCACAGTTCTGTTGCATTTCTTTAAAATATGTGTATGGATTTTCAGCTACTTTTGAAATAGGGTACTTTTCTCCTTTCCTATTGATTATGTGAGTTGTTTGTATATTGTGAGATCTGATCACTGTTACCAAAATTTTATTCTTATTTTGTATACTGGGACATTCTAGGTTACACTTCTCAGCCTCATTTATGATTAAGTATATCATACTGCTAAGTTCTAGCCAATGGAAAATGAGTGGAAATTATGTGTGTCACATCTGGGACAGATACATAACAACCTTTCAATATAGTCTCACTTAATGCTTTCTTCTTCTAAAGATTAAGATGGGAACCAAAACACAAACTTGGAAAAGAAAGTTAATGATTCTTTCCTAAATGATTATGTCAACAAAGCCTTTTTCTACCTTCTCTCACCTGTCCCTGACACATGCACACTCCCCAACACACACACACACACACACACACAGACACATACACACAGTGCCACCGCTGACCAGGGCCACCCTGTTTGCACTGTAAAATAAGAAATACAACTTTCTTTTCTTTATGTTCTGCGGTACATGTGTAGAATGCTGACACATGCACACTCCCCAACAATCATACACACACACACAGACACACACACACACAGAGACACATACACACAGTGCCACCGCTGACCAGGGCCACCCTATTTGCACTGTAAAATAAGAAATACAACTTTCTTTTCTTTTTTTTATTATTATACTTTATGTTCTGGGGTACATGTGTAGAATGTGCAGGTTTGTTACATAAGTATACCCGTGTCATAGTGGGTTGCTGCATCCATCCCCCCGTCATCTACATTTGGGTATTTCTCCTAATGCTATTCCTCCCCTATTCCCCCCCTCCCCCTGCTATCCCTCTCCTAACCCTCCACCCCTCAATAGGCCCCCATATGAGATGTTCCCCCTGTGTTCATGTTTTCTGATTGTTCAACACCCACTTATGAGTGAGAACATGTGGTGTTTGGTTTTCTGTTCTTGTGTCAGTTTGCTGAGAATGATGGTTTCGTGATTCATCCGTGTCCCTGCAAAGGACATGACTCATCCTTTTTTATGGCTGCATAGTATTCCATGGTATATATGTGCCACATTTCTTTATCCAATCTATCCTTGATGGGCATTTGGGTTTGTTCCAAGTCTTTGCTATTGTGAATGGTGCCACAATAAACATACATGTGCATGTGTCTTTATAATAGAATGATTTATAATCCTTTGGGTATATACTCAGTAAAGGGCTTGCTGGGTCAAATGGTGTTTCTGGTTCTAAATCCTTGAGAAATCGTGACACTGTCTTCCACAATGGGTGGACTAATTTACCCTCCCACCAACAGTGTAAAAACATTCCTATTTCTCCACATCCTCTCCAGCATCTGTCGTTTCCTGACTTTTTAATCACGGCCATTCTAACTGACGTGAGATGGTATCTCATTGCAGTTTTGATTTGCATTTCTCTAATGACCAGTGATGATTTAGCTTTTTTTCATATGTTTATATTTGTTGGCTGCTTAAATGTCTTCTTTTGAGAAATGTCTATTGATGTCCTTCACCCACTTTTTGATGGGTTGTTTGTTTTTTCTCTTGTAAATTTGTTTAAGATCCTTGTAGGTTCTGGATATTAGCCCTTTGTCAGATGGATAGATTGCAAAATCTTTCTCCCATTCTGTAGGTTGCCTGTTCACGCTAACAATAGTTTCTTTTGCTATGCAGAAACTCTTTAGTTTAATTAGATCCCATTTGTCAATTTTGGCTTTTGTTGCCATTGCTTTTGGTGTTTTAGTCAT
>CAUYLG010027380.1:0-37710 GCA_963573385.1 Cacajao melanocephalus | reverse complement strand
GTCTAAGTCTCTTTGTAGGTTGTTAAGAACTTGCTTTATGTATCTGGGTGCTCTTGTATTGGGTGCATATATATTTAGGATTGTTAGCTCTTCTTGTTGCATTGATCCTTTTATCATTATGTAATGCCCTTCTTTGTCTCTTTTGATCTGTGTTTGTTTAAAGTCTATTTTATCAGAGACTAGGATTGCAACTCCTGCTTTTTTTTGCTCTCCATTTGCTGGAAAAATCTTCCTCCATCCTTTTATTTTGAGCCTATGTGTGTCCTTGCATGTGAGATGGGTTTCCTGCATATGGCACACTGATGGTTATTTTACTTTTTATCCAATTTGCCATTCTGTGTTTTTTGATTGGGGCATTTAGCCCATTTACATTTAAGGTTAATATTGTTATGTGTGAATTTAATCCTGCCATTTTGATGCTAGCTGGTTCTTTTGCCCATTAGTTGATGCAGTTTCTTCTTTGTGTCTATGCTCTTTACCATTTGGTACATTTTTGGAGTGGCTGGTACTGGTTGTTCTTTCTATGTTTAGTGCTTCTTTCAGGAGCTCTTGTAAGGCAGGCCTGGTGGTGATGAAATCTCTCAGCAATTGCTTGTTCATAAAGGATTTTATTTCTCTTTTGCTTATGAAGCTTAGTTTGGCTGGATATGAAATTCTAGGTTGAAAGTTCTTTTCTTTAAGGATGTTGAATATTGGCCCCCACTCTCTTCTGGTTTGTAGGGTTTCTGCTGAGAGATCTGCCATGAGTCTGATGGGCTTCCATTTGTGGGTAACCCAACCTTTCTCTCTGGCTGCCCTTAGGATTTTTTTCCTTCATTTCAACCCTGGTGAATCTGACGATTATGTGCCTTGGGGTTGCTCTTCTTGAGGAATATCTTTGTGGTGGTCTCTGTACTTCCTGGACTTGACTGTTGGCCTGCCTTGCTGGGTTGGGGAACTTCTCCTAGATAATATCCTGCAGAGTGTTTTCCAGCTTGGATTCATTCTCTCCATCACATTCAGGTACACCTGTCAAATGTAGATTAGGTCTTTTCACATAGTCCCATATTTCTTGGAGGCTTTGTTCCTTTCTTTTCACTCTTTTTTCTCTGACTTTGCCTTCTCATTTTATTTCATTGAGTTGATCTTCAATCTCTGATATCGTTTCTTCTGCTTCATCAATTCGGCTATTGAAACTTGTGTATGCTTTGCAAAGTTCTCGTGTTGTGTTTTTCAGCTCCATCAGGTCATTTATATTCTTCCGCAAGCTGTTTATTCTCGTTAGCATTTCATCATACCTTTTTTCAAGGTTCTTAGTTTCTTTGCATTGGGTTGGAACATGTTCTTTTAGCTCAGAGAAGTTTGTTATTACCCACCTTCTGAAGCCCGTTTCTGTCAACTCATCAGAATCATTCTCCATCCTCCTTTGTTCCCTTGCTGGTGAGGCGTTGTGATCCCTTGGAGGAGGACAGGCATTCTGGTTTTTGGTGTTTTCATCCTTTTTGTGCTGGTTTCTTGCTATCTTTGTGGATTTTTCTACCTGTGGTCTTTGTAGTTGGTGACTTTTGGATGCGGTCTCTGAGTGGACCTCCTTTTTGTTGATGTTGAAATTATTTCTTTCTGTTTTTTAGTTTTCCTTCCAACAGTCAGGCTCCTCTGCTGTAGGACTGCTGGAGGTCCACTCCAGACCCTGCTAGCCTGGATCACTTTCGGCGGCTGCAAAACAGTAATGGATGCTGCCAGTTTCTTCTTCTGATATCTTCATCCCGGAAGGATACCCACCAGATGTCAGCCTGAGCTCTCCTTTATGAGGTGTGTCTTTGGATATACGGGGGTCAGGGAGCTGCTTGAGGAGACAGCGTGTCCCTTATAGGAGCTCAAATGCTGAGCTGGAAGCTCCATTGTTCCATTCAGAGCTGCTGGGCAGGTACGTTTAAGTCTGCTGCAGTGGAACTCACAACCACCTTTTTTCCCAGGTGCTCTGTCCTGGGAAGGTGGGGCTTTATTTATAAGTTCCTGGTATGTTGCTGCCTTTTTTCAGATATGCCCTGTCTAGTAAGGAGGTAGCCTGGTCACAGTCTGCCCAGCTTGAATTAGTGTTAATTTTCATATAAACTTTTGGTAGAATTATTCAGTAAAATCATTTGGATTTAGAGATTTCTGGGAGTTTTTAAATTATGAATTTAATTTTCGTAATTGTTAGAGGTCTATTCAAATTATTTATTTCCTATTGAAAAATTGTGATGCTTCATACTTGTCTAGGAATTAGTCTATTTCATCTAAGTTGTCTAATTTGGGTCTAAAGTGATACCTATTATTTTATTTCTGATATTTGCAATATATATCTTCTCTTTTTTCTTTGTCAATCTTGCTGGTGGGACTTTTATTACCTTTTAAAAGAACCACTTATTTGATTCATTGATTTTTGCTCTTGTTTTTCAACTTCATTGATTTTTGTTATCTTTCAAATTACTTCCTCCTCCTAAACTTTGATGTCTCTTAAAACTTCTGGCTTCTTATTTTTTGCTCTCTATTTTCCCCTCTTCTAATTTCTTTCTCACCCTCATTTGCTTTTTTGGGTGATTGAATATCTTTTTATTTATGAAGTTGGAGATGTTATATTTTAATTCCTTTATGAGTTACTCTGAAGGTTTTAACTTTTATTTTTAACTTATAAATATAATTTTGTTAATATATTTATTACCCTTCTGAATAATACAAGACCCTTTTAATATTTTGATGATAGCTCTCCCAACATAAGTGCTATTGAATCAATAAATTTTAATGCTCTATTTTTCATAACCCTACCTGATCTTACTGTTATTCTTTTATATTCTCAATGTTTGTTTCAATTGACACATGTTTTAGTACTCTGCTATTTATTCCTTCTTACATCTAAGGCTTTCCATCTAGGAGTATTCTCATTCTGCTGAGGATATATCTTTAGAATTTCCTCTAGTTCAGGGATGTTGGTAACAAATTATATTAGTTTTATTGTCTAAAAATTATTTTATCCTCATTTTGAAACATAATTTCTCTGGATATAAAATTCTGTGTTAGCAGTTGTTTTTTCAATACTTTAAATATATTCTATTTTTTTGGCTTCCATTATTGTCAGCTCTCAGTCTATTTACTGTTTGTTTGAAGAAACTCTGTTTTTACCTGGCTAGTTTTAAGATGTTCTCTATAGCATATTTACCATTAATGTACATGCTCCTAACAATGTAGTCTTAAAATATACCAAGCAGCAATTGACAAAACTACAGAGTGAAATCAATCAGAAATTTTAGCTGGCCTTAATATATACAGCTCAGGAAATAATCAATTAAAGCATATGAAAAACAAACAATTTTTTAAGACCCCCCCCCCAAAATACAATGGGCAAATATAAGCTACTGGATGCATGTGAAATTCAACTCAAGCAAATAGAGACTACTCCTTGTTTTCAAGCATACATAAAGCATTTACAAAAGTATACTTTGTACTAAACCACCAAAAAGCCTCAATTAATCCATGTCATGCAGACCACATTCCCTAAAAACACTACAGTACAATTAGAAATTAATAACCACTAAATTTAAAAACCTTTAAAATTTTAAAACTAAATAACAGAAAACTAAATAACTCCTGGGAATATAGGTTGCAGTCCTATTTTTCACTTGCAATTTATTTTTTTCTCATAAGAGTCCTCATCCCTACCTGATCTACTCAAAGGGGAAAGGGCACAATCATAAAAAGCAAGATGGTGTTGTCATTTGGTATGAATCTATCTAAACAACAGATAGTTAAAATTGGGATGACTATTCTTTCCAGTTTGCATGGGGGCAGTGCTTTTTATATTTACTGTTCCACAATAATTATTATTGCATCCATTTTCTCTGTGGGAAATGATCTAGTGGGTCGTGTTAGTTAAGGCTGACACCTTCTTCTCTCCTTTTGCAGTTGTTAGAGATTTCCATCATTGAGGACCATATATAGTTCTATTTGGGAGGTTTACTTGTACAACTTCTAGAAATCTAACATCTACCTTCAGCTTCTTGGTGCTCAGTCCCTCTGTACCTCTAGAATAGGGGTGTCCAATCTTTTGACTTCCCTGGGGTACGTGGAAGACGAATTGTCTTGGGCCACATGTAAAATACACAAACCCTAATGATAGCTGATGAGCTAAAAAAATTGCAAACATATCTCATAATGCTTTAAGGAAGTTTATGAATTTGTGTTGGGCCTCATTCAAAGTCGTCCTGAGCCACATGTGGTCCGTGGACCATGGGTTGGACAAGCTTACCCAAGAAGGTTTTATTTTACAGGCCCAAGACAACCCTTTCCTGACTTGCTCCCAGACATGGTCCACCTCAGGTCCATGTTTTTCCCCCACAAATTCTGGGAGTACAGTCTAACTCCAATGCAGCTATTTCCATCCCAATGCATCAGGGCATCTTATCATTCTCAGGGCATGTTAGTTATTTAGTTCTCTCCCCAAAATGACGAATATATTTACATCTCTCTAAGTGATCTCATGGAGTCCATCCTCACATGGCTGGAGGTGAAGGAGGTAGCATATCCTAACTCTCCGTCTTTGGGTAAGGGGCTCTTGAAACTCAACAACAACCATAAAAATAATTATCTTCTTGAAATCTCTCTTCACTATCTGACACCTTTACATTTTCAATGTGAGTAAGGGGGCCTTTGGCTGGTGACTTAGAATTGTGAAGCTAATATTTGACCATTTTATTTCTAAAGTCAGAAATTATGGAGGCCTGTCTTATGTTCATTCTGAATCTGTCCTACTGATAAACCGCAATCAAAACTAATGCATAGTGACTGTCATTTTAGTAGCTTATTACCTATAATATACTTTTCATGGAGAAAAGGATACTTATTTTAACGAAACCAGATCTTATACATACTTCTTTGTGATTTTCCTAGTATGGTTAATAATATTTCCCAAACAAATATTTTACAAATCAATATATACTTCTTTACACTTTCACTCTTCCCAAACTCTCCCTTCACTCTCCCTCTCCATAGCAAGAACCGTTCTGACAGCTGGTGAAACCATATAAAACTACCTGTAGGTCAGTGTCTGTGGCATGTTTCACACAGATAATGCCTCGAAAAACAGCATCATATTTCCATTCCTAGATGGTGGTAGTTGTTATTTTTCTTAGCACCCAGAAGAGCTAGCTGTTATGCTGTGATTCCCCTAGCTGTGGGCTTAGTGCTCTGCTGAAATATTCAAGGGTGGAACAGAGGAGAGGTATAGGGAAAGAAAGAGGGCAGTAAGAATTACCAAGCCACAGTATATAGCTTTGTTACTCTTAGAAGATTATTTGATATTTTTATTTCAGAATAAAACCACACCTATTTCTATTAAGAAAATTGAGACAATGAATAGAACCTTGACCAGATAAACCGCCCAATGGAAATTTTTCTTATTTTCTTGCTGAATTGTTCTCCCTCATCACCGCCATCCGCAATGTGGACACTGAGTTTTAAAAGAATGCATATCAGGTTTCATATTCTAAAACCAAGTTAGAGAGGTGTGCTTTGGAAATTTCAAAATAAAGATTTAAAATAGTGCCAAATCAACCATGGACAAGAAATGTATTTAGTTACACTTAGTTACATGAGATCATCTTGCCCACCCCTCCCTATCTCACACACACCCCGAATATTACTTACAGCTTACTTCCTCATTCTCTTATATTTCCTAGCAACCATCGGCTCCAAAACCATGTGGAAAAGCCTCCCGCCATGATGAAAAGCTCAACTAAAAAATTATTTTATTTGCTCATTTTACAATACCATTTATGTATGTCACTTAGAAATGACTTATAGACTTTCCCCCAGCTCCCCCAGGCTCATTAGGTCTAGAAATACAAGTTAGTATATTCTTACCTTTCTTGTTCCATCTTCCCAATTCCCCTCATGAGATTTTGGTCTTACATCCTGAGTTCCTTGCTGAAACCAGATTTACCCCACCTTCAGAGGCTCCCTGAAGGCCTTTCTATCAAGCTAGCATTGCCTATGTCACAGATGTGTATGAGTTGGTGAATGATGCAGTTAGGAATCAACTCAGTGTTTTCACCAATAGCTAACGTGATCTGTCTCCAGTCATCCTTTTATGTCCTGGCACTTTGGAAGGGATCAGGACCAGATTGCTCCCTGGACAGCATCTGCACAGGCAGCAGGACATCCCTGACTATCTGAGAAGTGGCTCATCCAAGTTAACTTTCCTACTGGTGGCTTTCACTATAGTCAGTCCTTAGCTTAAAATTTACTTTTGAACATCAATCAGAGTATCTTCTGGTCTTATGTGCCCATGAGCTGTGTTTAGCTCAAATTCCTCAGAGAACTTTTTGGTTTTGTTTTGTTTTTAATGTATCAGAAAATAATTTAGTTTGATCTTCACCTAAGGTAGGCCGGTAACTTAGTGTATGAAAAATACTGAATGCTGGGGTTGGTGCAAAAGTAATTGTGGTTTTTGCCATCACTTTTGCACCAACCTGATAGCACATTTGCTTTTAACATAGGCCTATGTGGTTGGTATGCTTTCTAATGATATTATAAATCACTGGCTTTGACTCATTAAAAAAATAAGGAAGCCTTGACTGGTTGGTGACTAGTCACCTGTTTTGATATGAGAATCTAGTGCTTTTAAAAAAGTGAATTCTTGTAACACTAGTTTCTCATGATACTCATGGGCATATGATTCCCTGGACACATAAGTTTGGAAAATAGTTTAAAAAATAAAGTTAAATAAGGTTTTAAAAATGTCTTAGCTGCTAATACAGATTGGATTATGGTAGTTGGTATATGTGTGGGATGCTGGAAAAAAATGTGTAGAGTTCTCCATTTTCTTTAACATTTTCCCCCAAGGAGCTTCTAGGGTATAGTATACCACAGATCACACTTTGGGAAATGGTTTCTGGTAATATGCTCAGGAGAACCCAAAATATGAGAATAAATATTCTAAGATGAGGATTACTACAACTTAATGATATTAAATTAGGGTATTCGTGAAAGTCCTTGGAGTTAACCTGTTGATTTTGCATATTTTTTTCTAAGAATTCAAATTTCAAAATCCTTTTAATAGCTTTTCCTCTTTATGTTTGTGTGTGCATTATAAGTGTTCCCTTTAGCCACCTTATGCCTAGTGTTCCATTATCGGAATGCTAAGCTTGTGGGAGTTATGTATATCCTACTGCTCAAGGTCATCACCAAAGTCTGATTTTTTGCACAAGAAAATTGCAACCTTCGGCATAAGTGGGTTAAGATACAGAGCAGGTTAACAGTTTCACCTCCCAGAGACAGGCTGTGTGTTTCATTAAATAAAATACAATCCACTCCCAATCTCTCAGTAGCTCTTAAGAGGGAGTAGGTCTCAATATTACTCATGATTTAGCTCTTATGCTTTGAAATTCTGATTTACTAGGCCGCGGATAGGGCCTGGCCATAGGTATATTATAAAACACTCATAGATGTTGTTTACGTAAGCTCCCATCTGTCTAGACATTTGACAAATTAGTAAGTTTAATTTACTGGGTACCGTTAAACCAGTAAAAGGTATCACTTATACTTTTTTGACATAGCAAATACATTTATATGAAAATGCAAAAGAAGGGCATTTAGAAATAGTTATGTTCCTTGAGATACTTTTGCGGGGATCATTTTCCCTATCTGAATATTTCTTTTTCCTCTCAATGTTTCTCTGCCCCTTTCTGGGTCAGCCTGCCTTTACATATTTCCTTGATTGACTGAGTGAGTGAGTGAGTGTGTATGTGTGTGATGTGTGTGTAATATGTGTGTGTGTGTGTGTGTGTGTGTGCATGCACCTTTGCCTCTGTGTGACTTTGACTCCTAAAGCCGCCTGCATGTGGTGTCTCCATCAGCTCAGCTGGGCTCCTCTCAGTTTCCTGCAGTTTACACAGGTGTCTGGCTCTTTGGACCAGCATGGTCTGTTTCTTCCAATCCTCGCAGGCGCCTCTGGCATGCATCGCCTCCTCCAGTCCATGCATTTTGTCTGTCTTCCCTCTATCCCACAAGGACAGGAATGCCAAAGGCTTGGCCAGACAGACTGAAGTCCTGATAATGGGTGTACCCATGGGGAGAAACCTAGAAGAGTCCATGGTGCTTTCCACTATAGGGACAGGCAGAGGGTTTGCGTTGTTTTTAAAAGGCTTCTTGTCATCCAACCCTATCTCCCCTTCTCCATCTCTTTCCCTGTTTCCTTTTATGCTTGCCTCATTTCCAAATTTCTTCTTCATCTTGTTGTATTTTTTCCTCTTGTTTTTTTTTAAAATCTGTTCCTCTCTTCTTTTTCATTCAAGTGTTTTTCCTCTATGATGGAGAATTTCAAATCATTCAACTGTAAATGGATAGCTAAGGCAGACCTGAAGATATGAAATTTACATTGGGATGATTTATCTGTTATTCTCCAAAAAGAGTATAGATGAAGCCAGATTTAGAGTAGTCTTTCCCATCTGAAATGCAATGTTTGTATACACATAATATAAATCTCAGCATGGTTCTTTTCAATAATTTATTCCAAACAAGGCACAAATATGAATTGTCTTCTGGTACATTGGGTTTTATACTAGGAAATTGAATATCCAGTGAGGAGAGAAAAAAACCTCCCCAAATGCTTCCAGACAAAGTTGTTACTGAAATTTAAAAGATTATTTTTGGGGATTGCTATATAAATAAGGTAATCGGACTCACAAGGAGATTCTTGGGGTATTGGCTGTTTTTGCATTGCACATGTATACTGTCACAGACAAATTTGGCAAAACTGAAATTTTAGCTATGCAGGACCTCCCCTCCCTGCATTTCCCACCACCATTATCTCTGCAGTTCACTATTCTCCAAAGCTCAGTTTAGTTGTTCCCTCTTCCTCAAAGTTTTTGCTGACCTCCACTCCTGTCCCTCAACTCTCCTTGCCCCTATGTTTATCTCTCTTGCAGCAAGAATCACTTGTATTTCATCATCATACACATAGGCAACTTATTTCTTCAACCAAACCACTTATAAGACCCTTCTGGGGCAAAATCCATGTTAGATGCATCATCCTTTTCTCCCAGAGCATCTAATAGAGTGTGTTATACCTCACAGGCACCCTATGGTCTCCGGTTGAACAAGCTTGGATGAATTTAATGAACAAGGCCTGAGTGGCTTTGGAATCCTTGCAAAGTTCTTGGCTTAGAAACAACGGAGATTTTCAGATCTAAGAAAAGATAAATATAAAAAAAGAAAACAAAATGTCATTGCTTGAATGCTAAAAGTGTCATAGAAACCTAAAGGGTTTGAAAAGGAAGATCTCTCAATGGAAATGCTAAGGAGAGATGCATCATTGAGGAGAGACACAAAGAAAATGGGTCTGTGACTACAGTCCATTGAAAGAATGAGAGCATTCCTTCTACCAAAGTTAAGTTCTCTTCTTTCTCTCTTTTCTTCAGACTATTTTTTTCTCCCCTGAATTTTGGCACATATGATTTTAGTGGCCATTAATCTGGGTTAAATAACTGCATTTTAGATTTTTTTTTCCAGGAACAGTCTTCATCTTTGGGGGGCATTTAGTTGTCAAAACCATACTTTTGTGGAATTCCAGCTCTTAAATATCTTCAAGGTTGCAAAGTGTTGCCACTTGCCAATTCTAAAATTTAATGTTCCACTTTCCTCGCTTCACTTTTCTTTGCTTAGGATTTCAGACGAAGCCTTCCTTTGTGTGTGCTCCTGTCTGGAGGGCAGCTCAAAGTGACTTCCTAATTTTGTCAGGATGCTGGCCAGTGTTCTGTTAGGACAACAGGCCCTCAAAGACTTCTCTGCCTCATAGAATTTCGCTGGGTGAGCACATGCTTTAGAGTATTGCAAAAAGCATATCCTTAGCAATTACAGATCATGTTTTTGTTGAAACACCTACCTATTTTACAGACTGAAACAGGATTGAGGGTGTCGCCCAGATATTTGCCTGTGCTCCAAGGGTTTCACCTGCATAACTATAACTTTGCAGTTCCGATGAATCATTTCAAGACTAAATGTCCAACTTCAACTAATGTTTCCAATGTGTAAACTTCTAGAAAGAACTTTAAAGCCAACTGTTTCAAAAGCTTTTCCATGAGTACTTCTCTGAGAACAGTTGTACCCAGGCAGAAAGCTTTTAAAGAACAATGTCTAAAGATAAACCATGAGAAGCTGAATAGGTTAGAGTAGGTCACACACTCCCTTTTACTATCTGAAGCCCTGCCAGTTTGACAGGGGTGAGAGTCGGGCTGGCCTACGGCTGAAGACAGTGATTCTCAGCACTCACCGTAGAGCCACTGAATCAGGTTATCTGGGGATGGGGCCAGCAATATATTTTGACAAGCTCTCCAGCACATTCAAATTGGAGAACCACTAGAGGAGATAGGAGCATTTGCTATCGTAGATTTTGAAGTGTATACACAGCTGTGTAGAGACCATTTTAATGAACTTTGAGAGCCCAACACGTAGTATGGTTTTACCATAAGATTTAGCACTTTGTGGGGACTGGAAAAATTAGGAATTCACATTCCAACCACACGGTAGTGGAAAATAACCTCTGTATCCTCATGATGGAATGAGAATAAAACTTTAAGAAAACGACTTTGATCTTGAGGACCTCCTGAAAGGGTTTTGGGGATTCTCGGGTTTCTTTGGACCACACTTTGAGAATCACTGTTCTATACGAGGTGCTATTTGTATCCAGTTGTATTTGCCAACTGTTTAGGCAGATCATTGAGATAATTATTTTCAATGTCATTTCTAATCATTTCATGTACAGTCATGTGCTACATAATGATGTTTCAGTCAACAACCACACAGTATGATGGTGATCCCTTGTGATTATAATGGAGCTGAAAAATACCTATTGCCTAGTGACACTGTAGTTGTCCTAACATGGTGTTATAATGCATTGCTCACGTGTTTGTGGTAATGCTCATGTAAACAAACCTATGCCTCCAGTTGCATAAAAGTATAGCACATACAGTTATGCATAGTACACAATATTTGATAATGATAATAAACAACTATGATACTGGCTTATTTATTACTCTACTATATTTTTCATGATTACTTTAGAGTGCACTCCTTCTACTCATAAAAAGAAAGTTAACTGTAAAACAGCCTCAGGCAAGTCCTTCAGGAGGTATTCCAGAAGGCGTTATTATCACAGGAGATGACAGCTCTATGCATGTTATTGCCCTTGAAGACCTTCCAGTGGGACAAGATGTAGAGGTGGAAGACAGTGATATTGACGATCCTGACCCTGTGTAGGCCTAGGCTAGTGTGTGTGTTTGTATCTTAATTTTTAACAAAAGGTTTCAAAAATAAAACAAAAACCTGAAAATAGAATAAAGCTTATAGAATAAGGTTATAAACAAATAAAAACATTTTGGACAGCTGTATAATGTCTTTGTGTTTTAAGCCATGTGTTATTACAAAAGGGTCAGAAAGTTTACAAAAATTAAAATGTCTATAAAGTCATATTAAGCTAAGGTTAATTATTATTGAAGAAATAAAACTTTTTAAATAAAGTTTGTGTAGTCTAAGTGTACAGTGTTTATAAAGTCTATGGCAATGTACAGTCATGTCCTAGGCCTTAGCATTCACTCATCAGTCACTCACTGAGTGAGTGCAACCTCCAGTTATGCAAACTTCTTTCCTGCTAAGTGCCTTATGTATGTTGCCATTTTTTTGTCTTTTATGTTGTGTTTTTACTGTACCTTTTCTATGTTTAGATGTGTTTAGATACACAAATACCATTGTGTTACAATTGCTACTGTATTCAGTACAATAACATGCTATACAGGTTTGTAGCTAGGAGCAATAGGCTATACTGTATGGCCTAGGTGTGTAATAGGCAACACCAAATTTGTGTAAGTACACTCTATGATGTTTGTGTAATGATGAAATGCCATAACAACTCATTTCTTAGAATGTGTCCCAGTTAAGTGATGCATGACTCTGTATTTGTCTCCTCTTATTTTAGATTATAAACTCCTCTTAGTGTCTATATGATCTTTGCAATGTCTAATTTAGGGCTGAACTATGTGCTTCATAGGTACAAAAGTACAGACGTGGTAACTTAATAATTATGCGCTGATTGATATTTCTGAAATAACATTTCTTTGTAAAAAGGAGCAGAGGGAGCATTAGGTCATTTTCTGATTATTCTACATGAAACATTAAGCCAAAAGTTTTATTATTAGAAATGTTGAACAAAAATTTATTGTTTGAAAAACAAAATTTAAAAATCTTACATTTTTATGCTGTATTTGTTCAGATTTTAAAATACGTATTCGTGGAATAGGTTGGATTTGACCTAATAATATTTTTCAGATTAGCCGTCAACACTTGTATTCTTTGTAGCAGAATATCTGCGTTTGAATTCTGACTTCACTAATAATTGGTGTTGTGAACTTGGATGAATTGTTAACACTCTTTATTTTGGGTTTCTTTTTGTATAAACTACGGAAAATACTACTACTTACCTCCCTGATTGGATTCTTGTTGTTGGGATGAGATTGTGTTTTTAAGGTATTTACTACAGTCCCTGCACATAACAGATGCTCAATCAACATTTTTGGGACAAATATTTATTGAACAAACTCTAAGTAAATATCATTCATTTTATTAATTACTGTTTTTAAACATGCTTAATGTTGACCGCATTCTAAAAATCACTTTTGGAAGATCAGTTCTATGTCTTCTTTATATTTAAGCATCTGCTGTTAAATTTGCTTCAGTTACTTTTATATAGTACCTTTCTAAGTGTTTCACATCTGGGCCTTGGAATGTGCGTATGATGTGTTTTTCAGGTAAAAACATTAATTATCAGAAAATGTGTTCAACCACCCTATGTTCCCTGCGCCTATATTCTGACCCCAAATTAAGTAAACATATTGTGATATTATTACAGCTTCCTCTGAGTTATTACTTTCTTACATTAATAATAATCTTCAGGGATTGTGACCCAGGCTTTTCACAAAGCACCCATTTTGGAGATGTTTTAGGTACTAAGTTCACCTAAAAATTTTTCCAGTCTGTGTCTTCACTTTAAAAATGAAAATTAGCTAACAGATGTCATGAGACCTTTCCCTCTTCTACAACTGTTCTCACTCTCTCCACACCTGACATTAGGCGCATGTGCCTGAGAATGACCCTTGGTTTCTTCTGTGACTCATTGTTAATCATTATTGGGAATAGCTCCATCAGTTCATAAATTTGAAGTAAACTCAATTTCCCACACAGTCTATTAAATGATCATCAGCAAGCTGTTCAGGTTGATTCATAAACTCTTAAACTTCCATTATTTGGAGGAGATGTTGACTATATTGACAAACAAATTTGCACATTCCAGGTTTGTTCAAACAAGGCCTTCTCTATCTTCCAGAATATGTAAGTTGACCTTCCATGCTCATCTAGTTCACAAGCTAAATATTTAAAATTTGAGCCCATTAAGTAAAGGGAGTTTATCCAAATCTCATGTTGTAATGAGAGGATGAATTTGGAAGAATCCTGCCCAGTATATAGTCAGTATTCGTCTCTCAGAACCTATTGTAAACCAAAATCACTTAGCTGAGGATTGCTATAAACATACAGAAATCTACCAAATAAGGGAGTTATAGTAAATCACAGAGTAAAATAATTTTTAAAAAACATTACATCCTTTTTCTGTGAGACAGAAATCATTTACCCAGGCATTTCTTGACTATTTATGCATATTTATTTTTCCAGACAAACATTAGGATTATATTGTACATTTTTTTTTAAAGGCAACTTGTGATTTTATTGTAACTATATCCTTACATTAGTCCAGTTTTCTACATGGAGCTCAGGAAGATGTTGTTCCATATAGGTTGTTTTTGCCCTTGTGAATGAGACTTTTACACTATGGGTGCTTTGGGGGGAATATTTTATTTTCTTCCTGAAATAAAACAAATTGTGTTGACCATATTAAGGTGTGATTCAAGTTAATCTGGTTAAAGTTCCATTTTTTCCTCTTTAATTTTTTTTCTTTGTGACAGTCTGATTCTATTCCCCAGGCTGGAGTGCAGTGGCAGTATCCACAACTCACTGTAGCCTTGACTTCCTGGGCTCAGGTGATCCTTTCACCTCAGCCTCCTGAGTAGTTGGGGCCGCAAGTGTGTACCACCACACCCAGCTAATTTTTCATACTTTTTGTAGAGACGAAGTTTTGCTGTGCTGCCCAGTCTGGTCTTGAAATCCTACGCTCGAGCAGGATGCTCGCCTTGGCCTCCTAAAGTGCTAGGATTACAGCCATGAGACACTACACCTGGCTTAATTTTTTTTTTAAGTCAATGTTATGCATGCCCATAGAAATAAAAGTATAGACATAGAATGATAACAAATGATTTTCTACTGCCGTCAGGCCTGCTTCTATATTCACTTCTATTTTTTTTTTAGAATCAATTTTGTTGAGGTATAATTTATATATAATAAAATTAACCTATTTTAGTGTACAGTTGGTTAGTTTTGATGAATGTCTATGCTTATACAACTGCTGGTACAATCAAAATACAGAACATTTCCATCACCCCAAGAAAACTTCCTTGTGCCGCTTTGCATTTGATCCCCTCCTCCACCCCATCCCTGACATTCACCTTTATGCTTTCTGTCACTTTTATTTTTTTATATTCTAATGTTTCCTATAAAAGGAATTATACAGTGTGTAGTTCTGTGTCTGGCTTCTTTAGCTCTGTATGATTTTGAGAATCATCTCTTGCTCTGTTGTGTATATCAGTAGTTCACTTATTTCTATTGTTTGGTAGTATTCTGTTGTATGGATATATCACAATTTGTTCATTCATCAGCTGATGGACATCTGCATTGTTTCTAGTTTTTTTTTTTTATTATGAGTAAACCTGCTATAAACATTCTTGTATAAACCTTTTGTGGACATATGTTTTAACTTCTCGAGTAAATCTTTAGGCGTTGGATTTCTGGGTCACGTGGTAAGCGAAAGTTTAGAAGAAACCACCAAAAGTTTTTGCTAAGCATCTATACTATTTGATACTCCCACAACAAATATACAAGAGCTTCATTTGGTCCACACCTTTGCTAACACTTGGAATAGCAGACTTTTCAATCTTATACATTCTAGCGTGTGTTGGAGTATCCAATGGCTTTAATTTGTATTTCCCTAATGACAAATGATGCCGAAGATCTTTTCATGTGTCTATTTGCTATGCATATATCCTCTATGATTAGGTGTCAATTCAAACTTTTGGTGTAATTTTATTAGGTTCTGTCTTACTGAATCATAGGAGTTGTTTGTATATGCTAGATACAAGTTTGCTACCAGACATATATTTTACAAATATAGTTTCTTAGTCTGGAGTTTGTGTTTTCCTATTCTTAACATTGTCTTTCAAAGAATAGATGTTCTTAATTTGATGCAGATTATTTATCAATTTTTTCTTTTACAGATTGTGTTTTGTTGTGTTGTGTCAAATTTTTTTCTGACCCAAAATCAAAAAGATCTTCTTCTGTTTTCTTCTAGAAGTTGTATAGTTTTAGCTCTCATTTTCAGGTCTATGAGCCACTTAAAGTTAATTTTTGTGTACGATGGTAAGGGCCTAAGTTGTTTTTACATATAGTTGTCCAGTTATTTTAGCATTATTTATGAAAAGACTGTCGTTTGCCCATTGAATCGCCTGGAACCTTTGTTGAAAAACAATTAAATTTATACATGGGCGTCTGTAAATCTGGGCTCTCTCCTGTTTCATTACATATATGTTTAACCTTATGCTAATATCACAGTGTCTTCATTACTGTAGATTTTATCCCTAGAAGCTATTCTCTTTTATCTCCTGTTTTTCTTCATGTCATGGTCACATTTTTCTCTACCAGCTTGAAAACACAGGGCATATTTATAATAGCATTTTAGTCTTCTATTTACATAATTTCTGTCACATCTGTGTCTTTTTCTGTGGATTGATTTGTCTCCTGGTTATGAGGCATATTTCATTCATTCTCTACATGCATGCTAACTTTTAATTGGATACCAATAAATTTTTTATTATTGGTTGCAGAATTTTGTTGTACTTTAAATAGTGTTTGATTTTGTGTATATAGTTAAGTTACTTGGACCTAGTTGGATCATTGTGAGCCTTTTGCAGCTTTGTTAGTTGGGGTTCAGAGACACTGTTAGCATAGTGCTAACACTGAGCCCTATTATACCTTCTGAGAATTCTACCTGATGCCCACATGTTACATCTTTTCCTTCCAGCTAATAGAACAAGAATGATTCCTATCTCTCTCGATCCCCAGGAATTCTTCTACTTACTTCTTTTCAATTATTCTTTCCTGTCTTATATCTGGCAAATAAGTACTTCACCTGCTCTTTTAAGTATTTCCCTAAATCTAAATGATTATTAATTATACTGCCATCCCTCAGATATGTCCCATAGACATGATCTGTTGACTCTCTGCTATGATGGATATGGATCTAGCTCTTTTATACTAATCTTGTCTTGTCCTTCTCTGGGTGAGAAAGAAGGAGAAGATGAGGTTAGTATAAAAGATGATTTCTTTGTTTTATTTCAATTTCTTATTCCATCTATCATTGACAATTTCTCTTGACTCCCATCTTGAGATAAAGATGTTCTTACCTCACCATACCCATTATATTTCCTTCTACATTCCACCAACTAACTTCTCTCCACTGCATTTGACATTGTCAAGGAAGATAATTACACTCTCTTTGGTAAGCATAATGTCTTCTATGATTTTTTTTTTGAAAACCCGAAACAAGATATTTCCATGTAAGTTTTGTTCACCAGAAAGTCACTGTTATAAAATGATTATATTTCTTTCTTGGTGGTTTTCCAGTATATGAACTCATGCTTCTCAAAAAGAATATTTCTAGCATCAGGTATCTTTTTTATTTTCTTTTGAAGACAATCTTTTTTTATTTCTTTCTGGAAGTTTTCTATATATTATCTTTAGTCTTGAAGTTTTGAAATTGCACAATGATACATCTAAGTGTAGCTCTTTCTTGTTTCATCTTACTCAGAACTTGGTAAATCATCTTACCTTGATGACATGTGCCCTTCAACCGTGATAAGCTTATTTATATGATTTCTTTTATAATTCCTCTTCTTTGAGTTCCTTGTTCTCCTTTGCTAAATTGATTCTCTGTCTGTTTGGATTGAGCTCCTATGTATCTTATCCCCTACCACCACCATTTTCTGCATTTTAATCTTTTAGTTCTGCTTTCAGAGATGTAGTCAATTTTATTAAGTTTTAAATTAAATTATTTTATTTCAGCATTCATCTTGTTACATATTAAAAGGTTTTTATTTTCTCTGATTTTTGCATCATTTTAAAATTTCAGGATAAAATATTTTTGTGATTCTAAGGATGTTAATTAAATCTGATTTTTCCAGGTTCCTCCATTTCTACAAAAGCAGTATATCTTTTTTTCCTTTGGCCTTCTCTTTGATGTTGCAGATTTTCTTCTAATTTCTGGTGATCTTTGGTTGTCTGTTCTTACCTATGATTGAGGTCACAAAGGATGTCTGAAGCTCTGTGGTTATGGATGGGTTTATCAACCAGCAGGCTTTGCCTTAGTGATGGACACTGGTTATTACACCAGAGGAACCAAATACTGGAATGAAGGCTTTATCCCAATTTTAGAAGTTATTTTTCTTATTCCATTGGTTTGCTCTTTACCTTTAAATATTAAACTTATAATTCTTGTGTGCTTTATTGTCATAGGCAAAGTAATAGCCCCTACACTTTTTTCCACTTTCCATACTCTATCTTTAATTTCACATTGTCAAAATTTGCTATGTAACTACATTTCTTTTCTGAGTGATTTCCTTAGAGATGTATCCTAGAATTTGAACTTAAGATTTATGTTGTTTATAACCACATAAATATCATTCTTCATGGAGCCAAGTAGTATGCTGGTACTTCATTTCCTTCTTTATCAGTCCAAAGTTGTGCCCATCTCATCAAATAGCAAATATCCATGTCTTTTCTTGCATTCCATTAAATGTTCACAATTAGTTCATATCTTAGTTTACTTCATAATTAGACCCTTACTTTCTTATACAGTTGTATTTTTCCTTTAATTTCACTTGCCGTTTTTTTTTTTCTTTTAGGAGAAGAAACATATGCTTTCTTCACTACACACTAATGTTATCCAGGGTCTTAGTTATTCTGTTTTTTGCTTGGAATTCACTCTTTCTTTATTCTTAACAATAATTTTTTTGGAGCTGTGAGATATTTTGCTTTGCATTTTAAAAATGAATGAGCTATTAAAATCTATTTTATTTGCAAAATGTCTTCTAAGAAAATCTAAAAATATGTTTTCTAATTTGCGAGAGAATCTATCGTTTATATAATAGTTAGATTAGTTTTAACAAGATCCATGAGGACATAGTTGATGGATTAATTATCACAAGGTTGGTGAGCCAATTCATGTTTTAAGGACAAAACGTTCCAACAAGTGCAATTTCTAATAACAAACATACACAGTCCTAAGGTCACAGGTTACAATCCATGGGATATGATTATTTGAAAATCACTAGAAACACTTTTTTTCTCTTGGTAAACAGACGAGATAAAAACTAAATCTCTTGATGACAAAATAAAACATAAGTATAAATTATACAGAAACTTCGCCTTCTTGGCTACGGCTTTTTATTCCTCTGTGTAAATTTTTCAGCCTTCTCCTTCACCTTTAAAACAAAAGTTTGTGTCAATAGTATTTTTCATCTTCATGATTCTAGTTTAAATACAATTTTGCCTCATGACATATAATTTTACTGGTGATTTTAAATAAGGCTGAATCAAAATATTTGGGGCTTTTAATTTCCTGTCTATTTGGAGCCAACTATTCTAATTGAGAGTGATGGCTTTTAAGACCCATTGTCCAACAGCCACTCTGGTTTCTCTTCATTAGTCTGGGATTTCAGGTTGTCTTCTTTCTTATCATTAACTCTGAGTTTACTGGAGAATTCATCATGTAAATCCATCAGATTGTCCTTGTGTTCTCATGTATCAAAATATCTATATTTTTTCCTCATTTGTGATTTATAGTTTGTCCTGTTGAAGAATTTTAGATTACAAATAAAAGTTTTGACATGTTTGTTTATGCATTGTTAGTAATTATTCTATTTCACTGTGATTAGAAGACATAGTGCATAATTTATTCCTTTAAGAAATAGGTTTTTCTTTTTCACATGTTGTGAAATTAATTTTTTAGGGAAAGCTATCTATATACTTGAAAAGGAAGTGTATTTTCTACCATGAGAGTAATAAGCTTGGTATATATTTATTGCAAACAGTTTATATTACATAATTTAACCTGTTTATATTCTTATTTTTGCCTATTTGATCTATCAAGAAGCAGTTGTCAACTATTTAAGTATTAACATGCTTCTGTTAGCCTTGACATTATTTTTCTTTTGAATTATTTATCATATTAATATAAATAACATATTCTCATTGAGAAATATGCTTTTTATTAGTATAGAATGACCTAATTTGTATTTTTTTAAATTTTAACTGTCATTTTAGGTTCAGGGGTACATGTACAGGGTTTGTTATATAGGTAAACTGCATGTCACAGGGGTTTGATACACATATTATTCATCAGTCAGGCAATAAGTGTAGTACCTGATAGGTATTTTTTGATCATCTCCCTTATCCCACCCTTCATCCTCAAGTAGGCCTCAGTGTCTGTTGTTCCCCTCTGTGTTCTCATTGTTTAGCTCCCATTTATAAGTAAGAACATGCAGTATTTGGATTTCTGTTCCTGTCTTAGTTTGCTTAAGATTATGGCCTCCAGCTCCACCATGTTGCTGCTAAGGGCATGATGTCATTCTTTTTTATGGCTGCATAGTATTCCATGGTGTATATGCACCACATTTTCTTTATCCAGTCTATCACTGATGGACATTTAGGTTGAATCCATGTCTTTGCTCTTGTGAATAGTGCTGCAATGAACAGTCATGTGCATGTGGCTTTATGGTAGAAAGACTTATATTCCTTTGGGTATATACTCAGTAATAGGATTGCTGGGTCAAATGGTAGTTCTGTTTTTAGCTTTTTGAGGAATCACCACACTGCTTTTCACGATGGGTGAACTAATTTACACTCCTTTCAGCAGTGTACCTAAGTTCCCTTTTCTCACAACCTCACCAGCATGTTATTTTTTAACTTTTTAATAATAGCCATGCTGACTGGTATAAAATGGTATCTCATTGTTGTTTTGATTTGCGTTTCTCTTGATTAGTGATGTTGAGCATCTTTTCATATGCTTGTTGCCTGCATATATGTCTTTTGAGAAGTATCTGCTCATGTCCTTTGCCTACTTTCTAATGTGGTTGAATGGTTGTCTTTTTTTTTTTTTTTTTTTTTTTTGCTTCTGAATTTGTTTAAGTTTCATATAGTTGCCGGATATTATACCTTTGTCAGATGCATAGTTTGGAAAATATTTTCTCCCATTCTGCAGGTAGTTTGTTTCCTATGTTGATTGTTTCTTTGGCCAGGCAGAAGCTCTTTAGCTTAATTAGATCCCGTTTTTCAATTTTTGGTTTTGTTGTAATTGCTTTTGGTGTTTTCATCATGAAATTTTTGTTAAGTCCTATGTCCAAAATAGTACTGCCTAGGTTGCCTTCCAGGGTTGGTATGATTTTAGGTTTTACAGTTAATTCTTCAAGTCATCTTGAGTTGATTTTTGGATATGGTATAAGGAAAAGGTCCAATTTCAATCTTCTGCAAACAGCAAGCCAGTTATCCCAGCACCATTTATTAAATGAGTCCTTTCCCCATTGCTTGTGTTTGTCAGCGTTGTCAAAGATCAGATGGTTTTAGGTGTGTAGCATTATTTCTTGGCTCTCTATTTTATTCCATTGGCCTTTGCATCTGTTTTTATACCAGTAGCCTGAAGTTTTCTTTTTGTGTGTGTGTCTCTGCAAGGTTTTAGTACCAGAATGATGCTGGCCTCATAGAATGAGTTGGGGAAGGGTTGCTCTCCCTCATTTTTGGAGAATAGTTTCAGTAGGAAAGGTATCAGCTCTTCTTTATACATCTGGTAGAATTTGGCTATAAATCTGTCTGGTCCTAGGCTGTCATTGATTGGCAGGTAATGTGGTTTGGTTTTGTGTCCCCACCCAAATCTCATCTTGAATTGTAATCCCCATAAGTCAAGAAAGGGACCCAGTGGGAGGTGATTAGATCATGGGAGTGGTTTCTCCCATGCTGTTCTTATGATAGTGAGTGAGTTATTACAGAACTGATGGTTTTATAAGTTGCAGTTTCCCTCTGCTCTCTCCTCTCTCCTGCCACCTTGTGAAGAAGTTGCCAGCTTCCTCTTTGCCTTCCACCATGATTGTAAGTTTCTTCAGGCTTCCCTAGCCGTGAAGAACTGTGAGTCAATTAAACCTCTTTTGTTTATAAATTACCCATTCTCAGGTATTCTTTATAGCAGTGTAAAAACAGTCTAATACAGTAGGCTTTTTATTACTTATTCAATTTCAGAATTCATTATTAGTCTGTTTAGGGATTCAATTTCTTCCTGGTTCAGTCTTGGGTATATGTTTTCTTAGAACAAATATTTTGAACCTTCTTCATCTGGGTTGTCATTAAAACTTAGTTTCTGATCCAATATTGCTGTTAATAATTGGATTGCATGCAATTTTTAATTTCATCTTTTATCTCAAGAAGTATATTAAACAATTGGCTTTCATTATATATTTTTCCCTTTTTTAACAGGGCTGAAATTCAAAGTATCTTAAGACACTCTAAATCTGAACAGAGTATTTGTGATGACATAATTTTATAAACTTCTTGGCATTCTCTTAACCACTTACTTAGTACCTAGCATAATTCCTGGGTAATGATCCATGCTTATGATGAATTTGTTAACTTGAACTGAATTTTAATTATTCTTTTGTTTTTGAGACGGAATCTTGCTCTGTCACCCAGACTGGAGAACAGTGTCATGATCTTGGATCACTGCAACCTCTGCCTCTGGGATTCAAGTGATTCTCCTGCTTCAGCCTCCCGAGTAGCTGGGATTATAGGCAAGCACCACCACACCTGGCTAATTTTTTTTTGTATTTTTAGTAGAAATGGGATTTTCTCAAACTCCTGACCTCAGGTGATCTGCTCATCTCGGCCTCCCAGAGTGCTGGGATTACAGGTGTGAGCCACCGCACCCAGCCTGAATTTTAATTATTCTTTTTAGCAGACTTGAAACATACTGTTCATAAGAACTTTGAAGAAGCTTCTCAACTCAAGAGCTTTGTTATTTCAGGTTCAGCTCCTGCTTAGTTTTTTCTTTTTTATAAAATTATTACATCTAGGATGTCCTTTAATAAAAATTAAAAAATCAAATTACCTTGTATCTCTCAGTTGTATGTCTTTCTTTTTAGCTAGATAACATACATTATCTGGATTTCTTAGCTCTGCTATCTATATGTTATCTAGATCTGGCTTTCTGAAAAGATATAAAGATGGTGGTAATAAAATATTACCTGAAGGGTTTTGTTTAACCAATAATTCTACCACAGGTTTCTCACCTTAAAATATTTCTGGGTGGACCTTTGTTTTCTCTCTATGTGAAATGGGCTTAGCAAATTACCATTGAAGGAACTGGTAAAATATCATACGCAAAGCCTGATAATCCATTGTTCAGTACATTTCATATTGTGAAGGTCTTAGAACTGCATTTCCATGCAAAGATAACAGCAACATCAATTTTGTTCTTTCTAGCATATGGGGAAGAGTAGTTGCCATGTAAAAAGAAAGTGTATGAAGTTTTTAAAGACATATTTAACATTTCCAGAGAGAGTGGAAAAAAGATAAAGATAAGAAGTTTTGGCAGAGCAGCTGTGGTCTTAAGTCTTGGATTAGATTAGGTTTCCTGGACTATTAGAGAGTAAGTTTTTCTCTGTACCTGGTACAGGCTACATAGTTATTAAGAGTTACATATCTAAAATTCCCTCATTGAGAAAATATCTCACAAGGAAGTGGCATAATGCTAGTTGTCAGATGTTGCCCTGCTCTCCTTAGGCAATTTTCATTGTATGTTTTAAGATCCCTGTGCAAATGAGGATTTGGTACTATTATGGCTATGCAAAGGTAAAAATATCATTTCTGCATTTCATATTTCCCTGAACTGTTTCCATATTTTACAGTGCAAAGTCTCCAAACACAGCTTCCACAGTGTCTTGTGAGGGAAGGAGTACCGGTCTTAGAAGTCTGGGATCAGTGGAATTTTAGGCAAATCTTGTTCTCCGTCACTCCTTTGTCCTAGCTGCCAGAAGGGTTAATAATGTCTAGCTCATAGGATTGTTGTAAGAAAAAAATGAAGTGATGTATGATTTTTAAAAAACGGCACAAAGTGGAGTGTTCTACAGATATGGGTGTTTATTATCATGCCACTATTATATTCTTCCCTAGGTTCAGGCCTTCACTTTCTACTCCTCTCTATTGTTTTGTATTATATAATATGACTCAGCAACAACCTCAAGAAATAGTTATTGATTGGACTGATTATAAGGTCTTTGAGATATGAAATTCTCATCCCTGAGATACAAACAGTGACAATGATATGAGTGAGATGTGTCCATCATTGTATCTTTGCCCTGGATCTGATCATGCTCTTTTGCTTTCTCATGATATTCTGCAGGACTGTATAAATGACCACGGTGACATTTCCTGGAAGTCCATTAGATATGGAAACGATTAATATAACTTAAGACCTTAGCCTTATGCCCACTTTCTTGGTTTCCCCAAAACTGCAGTAGGCTGGGGTTTTTATTAAAAGAAGCCAGGATCTTTACCCATCTGCTTTACAGAGCTGACTCCCTAGGAAGAAGTGTTATGTGTAGGCTGACAATTGAAATTAGGGAAAGCCGGTTCTAGACTGCATTTCTACAAGGTGCAGATTAGGTGGGATCCAGGATTCAATTCTTTTTCCTTTTTTACTTAATTGGCTTAGGCCCCTCCCATTTTTACCCTTTCCCAATGTTCTATGTTTTTAACAAGTTTAAAAATAGTAACTATATTTTAAATAAACATTCCCACTCCACTATGAAGACTCTGTTTCTATGCTGTGAGAGGTGAGCTGTATTTGTTTTAGCATGACTATTAAAAATGTGAGATTACTAATGCAATTCAAATCATAGTCCCTTATAAATGCTTATGGCACATAGTAGGCACTCAATCAGTGTTTTAAATGTGTACATGGATGAGTAAGCTATGACTACAGCTGATTTCCAGTATGCGGGAGAGTAGTTGCTCTTTTACACATTTCCATTTGCTGCAGCATCTCCAGCACTTGAAGTGCCAGCCGTTTTCTGATGCACCCAGCTAGTCTCTAGGTTTTCTTACCTCATTCCCACTTTTGCAGGTTCTAGTACGTTCTGCTTGCATACTCATGGCTTCAGTGCCTTATCACATGCAGTTAGCCCAGCAGAAGGAATTTCAGTTCAGCCTCCAGAAGCAGCGTCCAAGGGACCACACTGTTTGCATGTGTTCTGAAGATGGAAATGATTATCATGAAAGACGTAAGAAGGATTATGTCAGGAATTCTCTCCCGATCTGCACATTTAGCAAGCCATCCTGTTTTGTATTACAGAATCACATTATGTTCTGCAGCTCCTCTGTGGCTGTTTGGTGTCAGTCATGGCTTTGTGAGAGATTGGGGTCAAAGTCAGCAATGTTTACAAACACAGGAGAAATGTTAGCAAGAGATGGCCAAATCCAAATGTGATCTTTATGATTCCCTATGAGGCTAGTCATTTGACCTATAAACAGAAAACATGGTTTCTGGCTATGCAAGGTGTTCCCTGCACTCAGAGCTTTAGATAGCGTAACCAAATCAAATCACTCATCTGCACTTCAAGTGCTGGCAAGCCAGCCCTTTCCTGATGCCAGAGTTTCTGTCTAATACCTGGTATACTCTTCTGTGAACTAAAGTTTAAAAGGAACCATAAGAGCTTGAAAAGATCTATGAGTTCATGATTAATTAAGAACCTGGAAATGATGACAAGCCATTTGAACTGGGCTGGTGGAGTTTACGTGCAGACTCAGTCTCTGGAGCCCGTGTTCAGTGAAAAGCAGACAGTGGCACGGTATCGAGGCAGAGCTTCATAATTCGGTTTCCTTTCTGAGGGTACCATGCCCAGGTGAGCTTTACTATTGAGGTTTTCTTCCACTTTTCAGACAAGGCTCCTCTCATGATTCTCGTGTGGGAGTTTTGGGGCAATTACCCCTTGCCGATAAGAGTAGGTTCAGAAGGCATGAGAAAGAGTGGTAGTCTTCTTGCTGGTGAGGAATGGAGTTGAGTGTGTCTCTTTTCATCTTCTAATCTCCCAGCATAGCGTGGGGATGAGTCTGGGACTCTGTAGAAATTGATAGGCATATGATCAAGTCTACATTCAAAGAAGCAGGATGCTCTTTACAACAGTTTTCTTGAGACCACTTTTGCAGTTTTCAACCTGAGTTCTGTTTTGGATCATGGAAGGGGAGGCTGAGGAGGGATCTCGATTACATTGCATGCTTCCTGCCTTTCTTCCAACAAAGAATAAAGTGCGATAGTTTTGGCATTATAGAACTGAATTTAGAGTCACGTGACTGTAACTCAACCTCTGTAGCACCACTAAAATGTTAAACTGAGATTCCCATTGGGCAGAAGACTGACAGAGATATGACCCTGGACAAAAAGCTTTTGGAGCAATTCACATCCTTAAAGGAGTCCTGAGACCTGCATCCAAGATGGGGTCTACGTTTTATGTCTTGGAACTTGGGAGTGAGTGTCCCACAGCTGGATGTATGTGGTTGAATCAACTGGTTTACCTCAAGATTCTTAAATGTTCTCTCGGTGTTCTCTCTTAGCCACTTAAACCTATTTCAGACTGTTTCTGACAACTGTCACTAATAGGGGAGCAGAGGGAGAGAAGCAAAGAGCCGGAAAGGAAAAGAGTACACAGCCGCCGTATCCTGGCTAAGAGAGGATCCAGTCTGAAGGCTGTAGCAATTATATTCCACTCTTCTCCATGTGGATTTCTGTATCACTTTGACTTAAGCCAAAAGGAAAAAAAAAAAAATCAAAGAATGGAATAAAATTACTGCATGCAGAACTTTCCAATTTGGGGAAGGAAGAGACCAGATGAACATGTGCTTCAGAAAATCATTTCTGGACAGGCAGAGATATGATAAGATCCAAGTCAAGGAGATCATCTAGAATGCACCAAGGACTTAAGGGAAAAGATTTTATTTTATGAGGGTGTTGGGAAAGAACCTGTAAAGAAACAATTAGACCTCAGGAGTGTGGAGAAGAGTTATCGTAGCATGATTTAACTCTTATAGAGTTCACATTTTTTGCTCCTTCTTTTTCTAAAAGGTCGTTCAGCTCTTAATAGTCTCTCCTTCAGAGGCATCTATCTCAGCCTCTCTGGGTGCAGACCAGTTAGAAGCAGAAGCTCCTTATGCCTTTTCTTTTCAGCAGTAGTTAAGATTGAGGATTCTCTCACTGGAGTAAGAGGTTCTTCTTAACTCAAAGAGCCTAAAGAGTCAATGTTTAAGTATAAAAATTGTTGGAAATGCCAACAAAATTTTCTCTGAAGACTTCTTGATGCTGGCGACAGAACTTGGAAACTCCATCCAGTGGGAGAAATGATGAGTCTTGTCCAAAATTCATATATATGCCGCAGGATTTTTGGAGAGAGGCATAAATGGGAAACAAGGCGAAGTGGTGTTAAATCCACTGCTGAGTCATACATTTAGGTTAAGTCTTAGTTATTTTTAGTGGTTTGGGGTTTGAAAAATGTTTGGTATTTGCAAATAATGTTTCTGGATTCCAACATTTTTCAAAAGTCATTTTTATTGCACTATATGTTGGATCCCAAAAGCGTCTATATTATATTTCACTAAGTCAGGTACCTGAAATAACTGTGGTGGGTGAGGCTTGCACTCTGAAATCCCCAAGAAGCTATATTTGAGATTTTTTCTCTTCCTAGTTATTACAACTAATTTTCCCATCAAATCCTAGAGGACTGCTTTGAACCCCTGGAACGCTCTGAAGGCAGGAGTGTATTTTAACTCATTCACGCTGGTGCTAATCTCCTCAGTGATTTATGAGGTCTTTAAAGCTTTAATTCTCTGTCTGTCAAGAGTCTTCCTTGGTAGTGAGTTGACAGTTTAAATTAGTGTTTAGACATGGCTTTCATAATGTCAGTTTTGTTTTGTCTCAGCAGCGTTTTGGAATTCCTTCTATTGTACCTCAAGTGACTCATGGCAATAAATGACTCTCCTTCTCTTTTGTTCTTAATCAAGGAAGAATGGAATGAACCACATAATGTTTGTTAAAGAGCAACCTTAATTAGTTCTCAGCTGTAGCCAGAGATGCTTGTCTTGTCTCTTTAGCATATAAATGTAGGACATGGATGCGTTCAGGTGAATAAATACTGGGTTTCCTAAAAAGCCTCCTCTGGTTCTCTTCCAATAATGAATGGCAATTGCAGTGGAAACTTTTTAAAGCTTCCTTCTCAAACTGGGAAGCAAGAGACCCCAGCTAGCTTCCAAGAATTGTGTTTGTTTTAGGTTTTGTAATGGCCTTTTGGAATCCAATGAATAAATCTCCAAGTAAAAAGATCTCCTGAAAGGGGTCTCCCTACTCACCCTGAGTACTTCCTACCCATTGGGGAATAGTGCCAGTATACACTTGAGGCCAGGGATGCCTTTCCCGCCAACCCACCTCCTTCCGAATTTTGACTGTAAGAATACACCCCAGATCCTTGGGGGTCCATATTTGTTTACTCTCAACAACGTTCGGCTTTCTAAGGAAAATGGTGAAAGAAAGTATAAAATTCCATCTTAAAAAAACCCCTCAAGTATTCTTGGACATCAAACAACTCTTACAACACAGTCCTTTGATGAGTTCAGTGTAAATGAATCAGAAACATATGGGTAGTGTTTATGCTCAACTGCACATGCGTTTAAAAACTCTGAGAGAAATTAGTTTAGTGAGCTATGTTTGGGTCCTTTCCAGGATCCAAGAATTTGGAAAATCACTTCTCATGAGTAAAGATGTGGAAGAGATGGTTGAGCACCCCTTGAACTGAAAAATGGGCATGTTCAGCAGCCCATACTGTGTTGAGTATCATAAACACAGTAGCAGAGGGCACAGATCTTGGGACAGCTCCAAGGCAGGAGTGATTGGGCTACTGATGTGGAAAAGGTTTCTGTATCTCATTACCAGCTGTCAGTACCTGTGCACAAGAGCTCCACGCTTGCCAAACATGGCCCACCAGCCTCATTATGTTAGTGCAGTCATTGGACACTTTTGCAAATTCTATTTTGTACTTAGGCCATAGGAACCCATTGGCTATCTGACCTACCCGTGGTATAACCAGTGCTTTCTTTTCACTTTGAGGAGAGTGGAAATGGCCAATCATACCATAGATTGGAAGACAGTCCCATGCATTATCCCTGGTTATATATAAAAAGAGGTATGTGAGCTATAAAAAAAATTCTCCATTTGGTATAATGTGGTCCTAAGGCCTTAACATTTCTCATTGTTAGCCAGACCAAAAAGTACTGAGTTTTTAAATTATCTTCTTTTCCCAAAAATGTGTATAATTGTTTATTGAAGAAAAAGAGCAAGGGATAGAGGTTATGATATTTTGATACATCAGATTAAAAAAAATTTGTGCCAATCTCACGGCTGGGCATGGATCATCAACTATTGTTTCAGTGGTCTTTATAGAGAGGGTTAAAGAAGCTTTCTTGTCTTCTGATGTCCAGTCACAGAATGACAGCAGTAATGTTCTTTCACTATAATCAGTTAAGTAAAAATGCTGTTTCTACCACTATGTCAACAGCACAGCACAAGATGCTGAAAGTAATTTTAAAATGTAAGTAACACAGGACCTCTGCCTTCAAAGTATGTAAACTTGAATTGAGGTCACAAAATATGTAAGATAAAATAATAACACAACAAATGTCATAGTAAAGGTGTTTTATTGCTAAACTAGTGACGTAAGCCATTGTCTTATGAGTTGTGGGATTTAAGGTGGACTTAAATGGAATAGTAGAAAAATCATGAGATACAAGAACGTTGCTGGAAGTATACAAAATAAAGAACATTCTATTTTCTAGATCTCTTCTAAAAGACTACTGCATAGGTTGAGATTCCTTGATAAGCTTCTTAGTGGTAAGTAAAGTGAGAGGGTGGAGGAAGTTAAAAACCCCAGCTCTGCTATGAATGATGCTGTGACTGTCCAAATTGATTGTTCTGAGCTGGTATCACTAAGATAGAGATAGTAATATTAATATCTGTCTACATTTATTCATTCAGTAGTTCTTTGAGTGATTATGATATGCCAGGCACTATAAAGAGAAAGCGAACTATGGATGTACACAAAGTCCTGGCGCTAAACCTGTTAGGTTTGGTGGAGGCACTGGGTTGTGTAAGATTGAAATGGGGGTCAGGTAAATTGATGTTAAACTACATAATTTCTACTTTGGTTCATGGAATTATTCACATAAGCAAAAAAAAAAAATGTTTTTAAAACCAAATGTCAAATATCGTTTTTTCCCCCATGCATGTTGTAAACATTGCTTTGTCTTTCTCTTCCCTCTCTTCTCTCAGACCTTTGTTTGGAAAGAGAGAAATAGGTAGTGCAACTGATTGTAACAGCTTGTTTTTATTCACAAGCTATGTCCAGCTCTTCTCAAAGCACACCTGGCATAAATATAGCTTTATAGGATGTCTGCTAACTCCTTTGCTTGCTACTCCACCCTCAACGCAATATATGACTCTGAGGATGTATCACATCTCTCTAGGTGTCAGTGTCACCATCTGTCACATAAGGATAATAATACTGACTAATAAATAAAGCACTCAGAGAGTCTCATGAAAGATACAGAGTCATATTATTATATGCTCAAAAAGCCTATGGCTCATGGTCCCTTTGCCCTCGAGATATTTATGAAATTTTATTCTCTTAATCACCTCTTACACTTTATTACTTTGATCTTTGTGAGACATCTTCTGCCTGTGGTACCGAAGAGATCGGGTGCAGCCGAGAAAAGAACAGTGACCCCTCTGGAAAGCTTATATTTTATCACTCTAAAGAACACTGAAGCAATAATTGACAATCCAGACCTAGCATATGAGAGTGGTACAAAAATTTTTAAAAATCTGCTAGATCAAGATACAGTAGCCACTATTCCTTGCTCCTTCTCTTTCCTTAGTGAACAATTAAATACATTTGGGCCAAAAGGTGATAATTTAAAATGAAGGTCTAAGCCTGCCTAAAATGATGGTTGTAAAATTTGATTCTTAGTCTCAGAACCCTTTCTTAAATCAAACATTTGAGGCCTAGTTTTGGTAAAAGGGTTAACTAGTGTTCAGGAGATTATTTGTAGAGCCCTCTGTGAGATATCGTTGCATACTTTCTTGATCTGGAATTATACTAGTGGTCTCTGAACTCCACTGATCTACCCATCTCAGTAAAACATTTTTGCACATGCCCTCACATGCACATGATACAACAGACACAAAAATGGAATTGTAAAAAAGTAAGAGGAAGGTGAAGTAGCCCATATTTTAACATAATTTTCTAAAATTAATAGCACAAAGATATTTTCCTTCACTAATATTTAGGTTATCGATAATATTCTAGTTTTTTTTTTTTTTTTTTTTTTAGTTTTAATGACTTGCTGATGGTGATACATCCAAACATTATTAGCCAATAGCCTATGTAAATTTATATTCTTAGCACAGAGTTCAGCTTTAAAGTCACTAGCGGTGAGCCGGTCTAGAAAAGTCTGTCCCCAGAAAGATGTGAGGATCTGGTGTGAGGGGGAAGCAATCAGTGTAATATTTTACACAGATCACACTTAGTTACCATGAGCATAAAAATGTTTTGGTCAACAGTCTTGAAGGCCTATGAACTTTTAATTTCCAATATATACTGTCCTTAATAATTCTATACAACTTCTACACAGATTTTTAAAAAGTTTCTTTGTTTTCATCTCATAACTGAGGAATGGGGAAGCATTGGTTCTCCTGTTCTCCGATTGTTTATACATGTTTGTGTTATCAGGACTACTCTATGAGATTTCATTTTAAGAATATTTTTAATTCTCTTGCTTATTTTGTGAAATAGACAATATAATCTACACATTCACCTAACTGGGCACAGTGATATGTCTTCATATCCTGAAGACAAACTCACAAGTAAGAGTTATGCCTGCAGCCTCTCTGAGTTTTGAAATTGTTAACTCATGTTCCATTTACAGCACGTGATCATCTAACATACGGAGTAGGCAGGCAAAAGTGTCTATTCATATAAAGTGATTGATGATTATAAGATAAAAAGGACAAATAGAAATTCTCATATGTTCCTTTTGTGCTCAATGGATTATGCTACTACTATTCTGGTCTTGGCCTTCAAGACTGTTGACCAAAATGTTTTCATGCTCATGGTTACTAAGTGTGAGCTGTATAAAATATTACACTGATTCCTCCCTCCCAATGCCAGATTCAGGCATTTCTAGACTGGCTTGCCATTAGTAAATAATCACTCTCTTCATATCAGACCAGATGGTGGTTATAGTAACATTATTTTGTTCCAGGCCTCACTGTGCAGGATGCCTTTTAATGTCTATTGGATATCATAGAGCAGAAGCAATGTGACCATGACTGGTAGATTGTTCGCATGAATAAAACAAAAGAGTTTTATTCAGCAGCAAAGACATTTGCTGCCACATCCTCAAAGGATGAGATAGAAAACTGAGGTCTATCATTCTGGTTGCCGTTTCATCAGCAGTTTACCAGATAAATAAAATAGATTTTTAATTAAAAATTGGTGCCTGTATTGGGGCCAGAGTAATGCCATGTATTTTTTCTTTTCCTTGCAGCACACATTTTTCTACCAGTTACTCTCTGTAGGTTGTAGGTGCTTCATGTTAGCCGAAGAAGCAGCTTCTTAGCATTTGGCTTTGTACCCCCTTTTGTTCTAGAGCCTGGAACAAAAACAGGGTCCTTAGCAGTCATAGACAGAATTCCCCTCCCTCCCTCCCTCTCTCCTTCCCTCCCTCCCTCCCTCCCTCCCTTCCTTCCTTCCTCCCCTCCCTCCCTGCCTCCCTCCCTTCCTTCCTCCCTTCCTTCCTTCCTTCCTTTTTTCCTTCCTTCCCTCCCTTCCTCCCTCCCTTCCTTCTTTCCTTCATCTCTCTTTCTTTCTGTCTCTCTCTGTCACCCAGGCTGGAGTGCAGTGGCATGATCATAGCTCATTGCAATCTCGAACTCCTGGGCTCAAGGGATCCTCCCATTTCAGGCTCCCAGAGTGTTGGGATTACCGGCATGAGCCACCATGCCTAGCCACTATTTCAGGTATTTTTTTAAATCCCCCCAATAGGCATGAATATGATCCTACCACTCTAACATCAGAAATGTTGCAGTCATTTCCTTTTTCCAAATCAAATTTGTGTTTATAGTTCCTGTCTTGTTAGACTGGGTTAAGCAGTCCGTCATTGTTGGGGGCCCCAAGGGTCCTGTGGCAGTCTTGAGTCTTGTGTGGTCCTAAATATCTGGGAGGGGCCTTCGGGGATGCTCATTGTGCAAACCTATGTACCTTAAAACAGGACGGCCTCTCTTGGGCACCAGGCAAGTCTTGGAGCCCTAGGTTCTAGGTTCAGCCTTCTTAGGTGAACTGAGTGGGGCGCAAACTGCTAACATTCTCAGAACTACAACCACCCCTTCATCCATCCCTTTCCAACACAAAATAGAAATCAATACTTCAGTAAATTAGTCTGCCACAACCCCGGTGGCGAGGCCATGTGGAGGTGCTATGCTACTCTCCTAGTGCCTGATAAGAATTCTCCGTCTCCTTCTTCTAATCAAAGGGGCTCCTGAGGCTTTACAGTACTGGGGCCATGATGTCTTTGCTGCTATTGCTGCTGAAGGTTTAGAGCCAGCTGGCAGCTATGTGCCAGGTAAGAGCCTCTTACTTCCTAACATGTCATAGAGGCTTGCTTTCGCCTTTGTTGGAAGTTGCCTAACTGCCAGTTCTGGGAGAGGACACTGGAGGACGAATAGGTGTGGCAAATGCTACGTATGCTCTTGTCATCCCCATCTCCTCTGACTGCTGAAACACTGCTAGTACAGCAAACCTGTGCACTTGACCCTTCTTTCCCTTACAAGAAATTATTTCCCAAGAGCCTCCAGGGCTCCTCATACAAATCAGGCCTTGCTGGGCCTGCCCCCACCAGTGGCCGGCTCTGCATGGGCTTGTTTACGTCCTTACGGTAAACAAAGCTGGTGGGGGTTAGGGAGAACACCTGATTCATACAGCTTTAATAGCTGGAATTCATTATTAATATGTTCTTTATTTGCTAGTGTATTCTCACCATTCTCAGATTGTTCGTCTTGTCTTGCATACCTTGGTTGTGTTAGACTCTGACAGAGAAATGGTACAATGGCAAAAAAAATAAAATAAAATTTATAACTCTCATTTTAATTACTCCCAGACTTTTTTCGCACAACTGGCTGGCTGGCTGACTGACTGATTCAATGTAAATGTCCAGAAGGGTGGGACCATTTATAACCATAGAAACAAATACAAGACTTTCACCCTAAGCTATGCTGGGTGGATAAACAAACATCAGGACTGGACAGCTGAGACCTTCCTTAGTCTTTGTAACTGGGTTTCCATAGAGTCCTCAGACAGAGCTTTCAAGTCCTCATCCAGCTAGCAGATTGGTTCTTTTATTAGGCAATCATATTATTTGGAATTTTTTGAACATTTTATAGACCATGTTAAATAGATGGGTTCATGTCAAAACCAATTATTTTTATAACTCAGTCTTGAGAAGTGAAACATTATTTATTATAGTAACTACGAAACACATGTTGTAATATATGTCCTAATTCAATAAAAAAAATCAGCAAAAGCAGCTATTTGATAATTTTCCCAAGAATACCAGCTTGAATTTTATGTGTGTAGTTCAAAGCAAAAATTCACACAAAGCATGTCAGAATAAGTTTAGATTAGCAAATATGAAAGACTTGGATTCAAAAGAGAAAATGAGAAAATAAAACATCAGTTTGGGGGAAAACTCCTTTTTCCTTCCTAAGCAGATGTTCCAGAGAGACAAAGAAAGCCTGGGCTGAGTGTTCTTGGGCAGCACAGGAACCAGCAATCAGTCGGGGTTTGTGGGGAGCACAGGCAGGCTGGGAGCCAGCCAGTTGCATGTGAAATGGGCCTGGCTTAGTTCTGTGTCACTGGGACAGACTCTCAAAGATCTGGTACGAATGGAGGGTTGGTGAACAGTCATGCCTGCTTGGACGTAAGGAGTGAAGGAATGCATTAAGTATCAAGGCCAGTCATTTCTTTCAACATATGTCACTTCACTACATTCTCTTCTCTTAAATTGTCTTCACTTCGCCATGAGCTTTGGCATGGCTGATCGTCAGCAGCTGAGGCTTGGAGGACTACTAATTTCCTATTTCAAAAATCATCATAATCTCCTTGAGACTTAAGAAACCCCACTTTGTTTCCACTTGAGTGTAAGAAAGAAATTGTATGTATATTCCAAATGGAATATATTAATACTTTAAAATAATAAGTTTACGGAAAAGTAGAAAAATAGCCAAAATCTTCTAATCTTCCTTCTTGCTATTACAACTCTGATCTCCTGGATCAATTCTAGGCAGTCCAATCCTGCTTTTCAAAATATCTTCCTGGAAGGTCACATAGACTTATATGTAATAAGAGGGAATTTATAAAATATGACAAATTCGTAATTATACCTGACCAATTAGAGCTAATCTTTGACTATATTTGTGATATTTCATACCTCTGATCTTTGATCAACTTAAGTTAAATAAACTTCTAGTTGGAGCTTGTCTTAGTCTGTTTTTTGTTGCTATAACAGAATACCCGAGAGTAGATAAAAGAAAAGAGGTTTGTTTAGCTCACAGTTCTGGAGGCTAAGAAGTTCAAAAACATGGTCCTGGCTTCTGGTGATGGCTTTTGTACTGCATCATAACATGGTGAAGAAGGTCAAAGGGGAAATAAATACATGCAAAAATAGGAAAATCTGAAGGGTAGCCTGGCTTTATAACCCACCCAGTCTCTTGGGAACTAATCCATTGCTGTGAGAAATAATCCAATGACTCAAGAGCAAACAGTCACTCTACTGTGAGAACAGCACTAAGCCATTCATTAGGAATCCTGCATGCATAACCCAAAAACCTCCCACTAGGTCCAGACCTCCCAATTCCATCCCATCGGGGATCAAATTCCAACATGAGTTTTGGTGAGGACAAACAAACCATATCCAGTACCATATGGTTTTGATTACCTTAGGTTTGTAGTCTAGTTTGAGAAGTCAGACAGTGTGATGCCTCTGGCTTTGCTCTTTTTGCTCAAGATTGATTTGACTATCTGGGGTCTTTTGTGGTTCCCTATGAATATTAAGATGTTTTTATTTCTGTGAATAACATCACTGAAATTTTGGTAGGGATTGAATTGAGACTGTAGATCACTTTGAATATCATGGACATTTTAAGAATATTAATCCTTTTAATTCGTGAACATAGGCTATCTTTTCATTTATTCCCATTATTTGTGTCTTCTTCAATTTCTTTCATCAATGTTTTATACTTTTCAATGTATAGATCTTTCACTTGTTTGGTTAAATTTATTTCTAAGCATTTTTTGTAGCTTTTGTAAATAGGATTTAAAAAAATTTTTTTCAAATAATTGTTAGTGTATAGAAATGTTCCTGATTTCTGTATGTTAATTTTGTATCCTGTAACTTTGCTCAATTTGTTTATTAGTGCTAACAGCATTTTGCTGGAGTCCTTAGAGTTTTCTCTTTGTAAGGTCACGTCATCAGCAAAATACGTGTTTTTAGTCATATAAGCTACTTTGGGGACAAATAAAGTGATGATACCAAATTAAATTGTTGCCTGACAGGTAGCTATAAAATGATGGGTTGAAATGTTAGCATTAGCTAGTGCTCCAAAGCCTAATTCTGCTGTGTAAAAGTCACTTATGGAGTCAACATACAATTTTTAAAGTGCTGATCGTGCTATAGTAAAACATTGCCAAACTTGAGGAATGCCTGTGTGTCTGAGAAACCCATCTCTTGCACTTTTATCTACCTTTAAAAATCCAAGTTCATTCAGAAGAGAAAATAATAGGGTTACCTCTAGGCAGCATAACTAGAGAAATTCCATTTCATAACAAAATTCTGCTATAGAAATAGTAAAATTAAGGTTCCTAACCTTGACTGTTTTCTGTTGAGGATTAATGTGATGTTCTTGTTAATGAAGTCTTTAGTTAGCAGATTAAATTGCTATATATGCGACACACCTTGCCAATTTCTACCCTCCTTTTTATGTTTTGAGTTCAACAAATATTGAGCTGTTACTTCTCTAGGCATTGCATAAATAGCTAATGAGACTATAACAAATGGTATCTTGGCCCTTCTCTCAAGGAGCTCCTCTAGATTACCAATTTCAAAGTTTTTTTTTTTTTAATACCACAAATATGCTCAGTGGACGGATCATATTGAATCAAGTCAGTCTTTGATGATTCAGAAGATACTTCCAGGTCTTGTAGTATTCAAGGTCAAATTATAGGTACCAGTTATCATGGTATAATCAAAGCCTTGACATTTTAGTTAATAGATTTGGAGTGAGTAGGCTGAAATTAAGAGTATATTTCCTCTTGCACACTAATTTTATCACTGAGAATCTCAGAGCACAATGAAACACTTGAAGACAATGACTCTCATGAGCTGTTTAAGAAAAAGATACCCTTCTTCTTTTATAAACAGTGTTTGTTGTCATTCAATTAATAGGATTTATTGAATGCTTACTGTACAAAGATACCTGTCCACTTTAAGGGACCCCCTTGATTCCACACAAGTGAGCATATTTATTTGTTTGTTTTATGTTGGGATACTCTGTTCCTTATGTTAGGGAAGCTACTCTACGAATAACAACTGTGAAAATCTTCATTTCCTATTTTTTTTTTTTAAATACATTGTTTCATTTAGATTCAGCTCTTCCTTTGAGAAATGCCTCTTTTTCTAGCAAGGGTATCGTGCAGAGAAGTAATGTAGAATCAGTAGGACTCAGAGGACTGAGATTCTCTCAACAGACGCTGTGGATATGGGAAGTGACTCTACCAACAAAGGAAAACCAACAGTGATTGAAAGGGAAATGAGATAGTTTACCTGTAGACAGTGAATTCCTTCCCCTTGGCAATATGAGTGTACCAGGGGACAGTAGTCTGGGAGAGTAACTGCTTCTTGATCTACAAGCTTCCCAGAGTGAGGACTTGAAAAGGTGGTCGCCTCAGCCGCCAGATGCGGGACAAGAACTGGTATAAAGATGATGGTTAAACTGAGGAGTTGAAATGGTAACTGAAGTTCCAGAAATAGGTAGATATGTTTGCTGATTTAAACTAACACTTTTTCCCCTCAAAACATTGAATTTGACCGTATTTAAATATTGTAGAATAAAGAAAAGTTCTTTTAACGTAGCATTTTAGGTTAATTAAACTTTTTTTTTTTTGAAAGAAAGAAAAAGAGAGGAAAGAAAGTGAGAGTGAAAGAAAGAAAAAAAAACTGTACGAGAGAAAGAAAGAGGAAGGAAAAGAGGGAGAGAGAACAGGATTCTTGTTCTACTGCCCAGGCTAGAATGCA
>CAUYLG010027378.1:0-20162 GCA_963573385.1 Cacajao melanocephalus | reverse complement strand
GTTTGTTATTTTCATCTCTTATTCCTTCCTGTCTCCATTGTTAAACACAATTATTGGCATAATAGAGGTTTTTAATACCCATTTATAGACTGCATTCTAGCCTGGGCAGTAGAACAAGAATCCTGTTCTCTCTCCCTCTTTTTCTTCCTCTTTCTTTCTCTCATACATTCTTTTTCTTTCTTTCTTTCACTCTAACTTTGTTTCCTCTCTTTTTCTTTCTTTCAAAAAATAAAAAAAAATAAAAAAAATAAAAAATAAAAAAAAAAGAAAATAATTATATTTCACTTTTTTGGTGGGGGGGAAGTGTTCTACAAAGGTCAAGTTAGTTAACAGCGTTGTTCAAATCTTAGCTATCCTAACATATTCTGTCTGCTTGTTCTGTGAATTATTGGGAAGGGGGTAAGAAAAACTCTAACTGTAGATTTGTCTATTTCTTGTTTTTGCTTCATGTTTTTTTGACTACTAAAATATGACATATTAGAATAAATGAGAGTACTTCATTACAATTATAAAGGAATTTTATGATTAAAGAAAATTATCATGTGACTGGCAAGTTCTTCAGGAAAAAATAATTTAGGGATGAAAGAAGTAATTTTAATTTATCACCTTGTTCCCAAAATAGATTCATTATACATCTTTCTGGCTAGATCTATGGTAACCGTATTTCAGAGACTTCTTAAAGGCTATTGTGAAGTTAGCTTTTGGGGGCAGGGGAGTGGAAAATCACCCTCACAGCTTTTACTGTGCATTCCAAATAAACAGCTGTTCTCTAAATGCATTTGCCCAAATCAGATACCTGAAATTTTCCCCACAGTTGATTGACTGTCACTCCTGATAGATTTTGAAATATCTTATAGAAGTATCCGGAAAAGATGCTCAGCAGCTCTTTGAAACATCTTCCTCAACATTCACCACCTGCCTCAGACACCTGGGCATCACTCACAGCCTCTCCTGCAATCTCCCTGAGGGCCACAGCCTCTACCTGCTGCCCCATCCTTGCACTTACCTCTCCCTCAGGGCCCACCTGGATTACTGCCCCAAAGCCCAGACTGCTTCTTAGGCCTCCAGTTAATCTTTGCTGCAGCCAGAGGGTTGTTTCTAAAACCCTAATGTCCTCAGAGCACTCTCCAGCAGGAGTTCTTTAGTGGTTCAATACAATCTCAACCCCTGGGCATGGCAGACGAGTCCCTTCTTGATCTAACCCAGTGATTCTCAACTCCAGGTGTGCACAGAAACAGCCCGGGTGCTTTAGAGTCTGGTTCTTGCAGTCTAAGGCATGTAGTGAGGTTAGAGAACCAATGATTAAAGCCCCTTCTGTTGACTCCAAGCACAGCTCTTGCAGAATTCACTCCCAAAAAGGCCACCCAGTGTGAGTTTGGAGCCTTGTGTGTTACTCCTGTGGCCAGAGACACCCTGTCCCTTTTCAGAATCTTACTTATCTCTCTGGACATGAGGGCAGGGATGCACCTTTTGCTCTGTGGGACCCCAAACCCTGAGACTTGCTCCACAGAACAGTTATGTCTGGCATAATGTTGGAAAGAGTGCCATAAACATTTCAGGGTTAGGCACCTTTTCCAACATTAGGAAGTAAACATTTCAGAGTTGGAGATTAAAATTTTAGATTAGAACAATGGTAGTAATGACAGGAATATGACAGCAAGAACTTTGTAATGAAAGAAATGGAAAATGCTGAGTGGCTGAAATTGGCGATCTGGAAAGAAGAGCTGAGAGGGGGGTGCCACAGGTATAAACATTTATGACTACATGTGAAAATTTAGCCCTTCCATGTGAAATTTCTCTAAACCAAGCAAAAAAAAAATTAAAATTCAGAGGCTATGAATGTTTTCATTGTTCAAATTGAGTAAAGTGAAAAGCCATGATCAATATTAGTGATGTTTGGGTCATTTTTAGAAAACCAGTTGGGTCTGAGTGACCACAGTTATCTACCTCTAGCTCCATGCTGAGGCTTTAAAACTTGGCTCTTCTTGTCTCTGTCTCCCCCTCCTCCTTCTTCTTTCTTCTTCTTCTTTTTTTTTTTTTTGACACAGTCTTGCTCTGTTGCTCAGGCTGGAGTACAGTGCCATGATCTTGGCTCACTGTAACCTCCACCTCCTGGACTCATGTGATTCTCCCACTCTAGCCTCCCTAGCAGCAGCTGGGACTACAGATATGCACCATCATGCCAGGCTACATTTTGTGATTTTTTTTTTGTTTTGATAGGGATGAGGTTTCTTCATGTTGCCCAGGATGGTCTCAAACTCCTGGGCTCAAGCAATTTGCCTGCTTTGGCCTTGTAAAGTGCTGGGATTACAGGCTAAAAGCACCACACCCAGGTTTTGCATTTCTTTTATTGAATAGGTGAACAAGAGGAGAATACCTCATTATCCAGAACAGAAGTAATTGATTATCTTTCATAAACCTACTGCATTTTGAATATTGGTCTACTCAGATGCACTAGGTTCTTGAAAAATAAAATGGGTGGGATTTTAAAAATGTCTTTAGAATATTCTTAACTTTCCCATTATTATCCAAAGCAAACGATAAGATTAGTAGGCTTTAAATACTGCTTTCTAAAATTTCACAACTCAGATGAAGTAATCAATCCAACTACTAAGTAAATACATATCCCATATATTTGTATGCTTAAATTAATTATGAGAAGAGAAACTAGATTACATTTAATGGAATTTTATTGGTGTTGTAGAACTTTTAAATGTGAAAAAAAGGTCTAGGAGAATAGATTCTCATTGTCTCTGAATTTTTGAAGTATAAAAGGGACTTGGCCAGGTGCACTGGCTCATGCCTGTAATCTCAGCACTTTGGGAGGCTGAGGCAGGTGGATTACAAGGTCAAGAGATCGAGACCATCTTGGCCAACATGATGAAACCCCGTCTCTACTAAAAATACAAAAATTAACTGGGTGTGGTGGCACGTGCCTGTAGTTCCAGATGCTCAGGAGGCTAAGGCAGGAGAATCGCTTGAACCCAGGAGGCAGAGATTGCAGTGAGCTGAGGTCATGCCAATGCACTGTAGGTGACAGAGCGAGACTCTGTCTCAAAAAGAGTCATATATCCATTTCCTGGCCATGACCTTGTATGAACAGTTGCAAATATGATCAAAATACAGAATACATTTGAGCAACTAGATGATGTTTAATAAACATAGATAGTAGTTGTACATGAATTGTGAAAGCACAAAACTTTATTTTCAGAATTTCAGGAAAAGAAAATAATGAAAAAACTTTTTACTATTTAATACAATTCCAATTACTTGGCCGAAGTTACCTGCGTAACTGTTACCTGTTTTTCTTTCTCTCTCCCTCTTATGTAGGTCCATCTGATTTTTCATACTTTGCCTGGATTTTATCTTCAGTAGTCAGCCTATGCTAAGTAACCACATGAACCGTACAATGTCCTTCCCAAATTGTGACCTTTTAAAATATGTTGGTCAACCCTCCCAATCTCTAGCATTCTTCTTCAATGAAGGGATGAAATAAGTATAGATGGCTAGAGAACTTACCCAGCCATGATTTAGTGATCCTGTCTCTAAATTCAGGGCTTGTTATTTTTGAGCTTATGTCTAAACACCATCTATGGCAATATAATTGGAAGCCTTGTTCTTTCTCTTCTGTACTCACAGCATATTTCAGGACTCAGTGCACCCAAATAATTCTCAGAATGGCCAGTATAAACATTTCTGTGGTTAATTCAGTTTGAAGGGAAAATGTAATTATCTATATTGATTTTGAAGTTGCTCCATTATCCCCTTCTACTCATTTCTTAAAAATTGACATTTTAAAATGAGGAGAGCTCTTGAGTAAACAGTTTCTTTAAACATTACTATTTAAATTTTAGTGAAGAATCTTTAATTACTCCCCAAAAATTGGGGGCTATATATTGAAGTATTCCCAGAAATTGTTTCTGGGTGTTTAGATTCTATAGCAGGAGAAGGCTATATAACCTAAGAGACAACTTTTATTTATTTACATTTCTATGACATTAGTTGTTTTACAAATCAAATCTCTGGAACATATAATTGTTGAATAAATTATTCTGAATAATATAAACTTGGAAGGATAAGTAAATTGCTTGATTTTGTCTTCTGGATTATAGGAGAAAAGTGTTCGCTCCTATGAGGGAAGATTACCTTGATGAATCTACAGAATAAAAATAAACCACACATTTGGCAAATTCATTAATGTTGCTCATGGATTATTCAGATTTAAATGTAACTTAACCAAATCTCAAAAAAGTCAGTGGCTTCTTACTTCTTTGTGAGAAATGCAATCCGTTTCATTTGGTCTTTGAAGGCATCTTTCACTTGTTTGTTTCGAAGTGTATAAATGAATGGGTTAAGCAAAGGGGCAACTGAAGTAGTGAGCACAGACACCACTTTGTTAATGGCCACTCCTTCCTTTGCTGAAGATTTGATGTAAATGAAGATGCAGCTACCACAGGTGATGGAAACAACAATCATATGGGAAGAGCATGTAGAAAAAGCCTTTTTCCTTTGTTGAACAGAAGGGAATTTTAGAATGGTCTTGAGGATGTATGTATAGGAGAGGACTACACATACTAGGGTAATAATGAGTGTCAGTACAGCAAAACTTAAGATAATTCTCTCTACAAATACTGTGTCTGAGCAGGTTATCTGTAGGATGGGAGATGCATCATAGCCAAAATGATCAATCACATTTGAGTCACAGAATTCCAGCTGGAGGCCTATGCCAAGAGGTGGGATGATGATCAACAGGCCAGAAAACCAACAGCAGAGAATGAATGTAGTGCAGACTCTGTTGCTCATGATGGTTGTGTAATGCAGAGGCTTACAGATGGCCACATAGCGGTCATAGGACATGACAGCAAGGAGGAAAAATTCTGTTACTCCAAAAAGTACAACAAAAAATAATTGGGTGGCACAAGCATTGTAGGTAACAGTATTATCTCCAGTTGTTAGAATGTATAGGAATCTGGGAATACAGACAGTTGTGAATGAGACTTCTAAGAAAGAGAAATTTCGGAGAAAAAAATACATGGGCATTTTAAGACGGGAGTCCAAAAGTGTGAGGGTGATAATGGTGAGGTTCCCAGCCACACTCAATATATAGGTAAGAAACAAAAATATAAAAACCACAACTTGTAGTTTTGGGTCATCTGTCAGTCCCAGCAGGATGAATGTTGTTATTGCTGTATGATTTCTCATCACTGACTTGTTCCAAGTCAAGAATGATTGGATTTAAAGAGGGACCTGAAGAGGGAAGTGCTGGCATTGGAACCTCAATGAAGACATCCTCTCAAATCCGTTCACAAGCACTTAAACTTCTTTTACTTGATAATCAATTTGTTAACATAGCTGTGCTGTAGGCTTCTTACCAGGAGGCTTCTATGAGGAACTATCTAATATAGATCTTATGTGTATAATTACCTGATTAGAAACCATATTTATAAAGATATCAAATAAAAACAAAACATAAATCATATGTCTGGTGTATGGTTTCTCAACAATATTGCCTTGAGGTGCAGATTTCTTTGTTCTTATTCTGAAAAAAGTTATGACCATTTTAAAGTTTTCTCTTTCCTATCCTCATCTTTCTTTGCTTTCCCCCACCATACTAAAATGGTTCATTTCCAAAACCAAGGAGCATCTGTGAATTAGTACTTTATTTTGGTCATTTTACGACGTTATGATGCATTTTAACAGCAGCACATTGATTTAAAAGCATTAGTTCTGCTGTTTGCACTTCAAATGATTTCTAAAGAAGGAGATGAAAGTTTAAAATGCAAAGGTGTATCTTTGTTTTGTTGTTCTTATTTTTAGATAAATGAAAGTATTTCTAAGCCAATTTTGGGACTGTTTAGACAGAGGGCTCCTGGGCCCTCTGAATTGGTATAAAAACTGTTTTTCTGGAATGCAAGCATAAACTCGATTTAGCCCTGTTTTGATGCTCTGGGATATGGACAGAGCCCAGAGGAAGGATCTATGATATTAGCTTTGTTTTCCTGCCAATCTACCGTGTGCTCTTAGCGAGCAGGACTCAGTCTTCAGAGTCTGTCTCAGGCATATCTTCACAATCTCTTCTTTGAACAATTTCTGCTGCTTCCCTCCTCAAATGGCCTCTTCTCACCAATTTACCAATCATTTCCATAATCCTGTTGCTTATGTTCTCTGAGTTCTACCCAAGCAACATCCAGGAATAAATGGACTCATATATTAGTAAACCAATCTTTATAAACAAATGATAAAAATACCCTACCTTTCTCTTGCATTTATCACTGTCCATTTCAGCACTTTTCAGCAGTTTCAAGTCTCCCTGCACTCAAATTTATATTTATTCAGGAATTCCATTAGATGCAGGCTCAGGGAATTTCCCTCTCCATGTCAGAATTACCTTTATTGAGATTCATTTTTCAAGCAGTTGCCTTCAGATACTAATCCTGATAAAGAAAACATGATACATTTATTCTCATAAAATACTAGTAATTAATAATAACTTAATATGTTAATCTATGATGTATTTGTTTTACTAGTGGGAATTGTTAAGTGAGCAATTTAGGTACAACTCAAGGGCTTTATAGGAAAACCCTGCAAACTTTTGCATGAGAGAAAAAACTAATTTTCTATGTGTTAAACAATTTCCCCAATTGTACCCAATGTGAATATTCTCAAGTGAGAGTCAAAAAGACATTTGCTTTGTCTTCTTTCTTGCTGCTCAAGTAAATAATTAACATTCATTCATTCATTTAATTAAATATTCAAGGAGTACCTACCATTTACAAAACATAGTATCAGAGACTAGAGCTCCAACTACAAAGAAATTGATCACTAATGGGGGTTTCAGGCTACCAGTGTCAGATAATATTTCATTTTAGTGCATTATCAGTGATATGGTGATACAAGACAACAGTGAAAAACTACTGGTTCCTTGACAATTGTTCTAAGTTATAGTGGGAACTATTTATATTTTCTCACATTTGCTCAAGTTCCCTAGGCTCTTTTCTTTCTACTAAAATTGGCAATGTCAGCTGTCACCAAAAGCAGAGTAATCAAAGAACATTGCTCAAGGATCACAGAAATAATTCTGGAACAGAGAAAACTGTTCTGCCTCTAACCCTGGGTCATGGGAGAAAGAATTTACTGATATTTTGCCATGTAGTTGGAAGAGGAAGGAAGGCACTGATTTGACAGAAAAAAGCGATAGGCTAGGTTCATTTCTGGACTCCCATTTTTCTTCCTTCCCTTCCTCCCTCCCTTTCTCCTTCTCTTTGTAGAGTACTATAAATCTTTGTATTTTCCCTTGACATTCTCAATCCAGCCTTCCCTCTCTGTATTAGTCCATTTTTATACTGCTATGAAAAAGTACCCAGGACTGGGTAATTTATAAAGAAAAAGAGGCTTAATGGAATCACAGTTCCACATGGCTGGGGAGGCCTAACAATCATGGAAGAAGATGAAGGAGGAGCAGAGGCACATCTTGCATGGCAGTAGGCAAGAGACAGTATTCAGAAGAACTGCCCTTTATGAAACCATTAGATCTCATGAGGCTTACTGATTCACTATCATGGGAACAGTATGGGAAAAACCCACACCCATGATTCAATTATCTCCCTCTGGGTCCCTCTCATGACCTGTGGGGATTATGGGAGCTACAGTTCAAAATGAGATTTGGTGTGAACAGAGCTAAACCATATCACTCTCTAATCACCTTCCAAGCTTGAAGCAAACTATATGATCATCTCAATAGATGCAGAAAAGGCATTTGATAAAATTCAGCATCACTTTAAAATAAAACCTGCAACAAACTAGGCATAGAAGAAACATACCTCAAAATAATAAAGTCCACGTATGACAAACCCAAAGCCAATGTCATAATGAATGGGGAAAAATTGAAAGCATTCCCCCTAAGAACTGTAATAAGACAAGGGTTCTCGCTTTCACCACTCCTATTCAACATAGTACTGGAAATCCTAGCCAGAGCAATCAGGCAAGAGCAAGAAATGCAAGGCATCCAAATTAGAAAAGATGAATTTACGTGATCTCTGTTCACTAATGATATAATCTTATAATTATAAAACCCTAAATATTCCTCCAAAACTCTTAGATTTGATAAATGAATTCAGTAAAATTTCAGAATGCAAAACCAGTGTATAAAAATCAGTGGCATTTCTATATTCCAATGACAATCAGGAGGATAACCAAATAAAGAAGGCAATTTCATTTACAATAGTTACCAAAAAAGTATCCAGGGATATATTTAACCAAAGAGATGAAAGATTTCTATCAGGAAAACTATAAAACATTGATAAAAGAAGTTGTAAATGACATAAACAAATGAATTAAAATGGTTAAAATGACCATACTGCCCAAAGCAACATCAGATCCAATGCAATCTCTATCAAACTACCATCATTTTACACCAAATTAGAAAAAAAACTCTAAAATTCGTATGGAACAAAAAGAGCATTTTATCAAAAAGAACAAAGCTAGAGATACCACATTACCAGATTTCAAATGATACTATAAGGTGCTAGTAACCAAAACAGCATAGTACTGGCATAAAAATAAACATTATATATAGGGTTCAGAATAGAGAATCTGGAAATAAAGCCACATACCTACAGCCAATTGATTTTTGACAAAGTTCACAAGAACACATACATGGGAGAAAGAACACACTATTCAAAAAATGGTGCTGGGAGTATGGGATTGCCATATGCAGAAGAATGAAACTGAATCCCCCAGAATCTACTAGAAACTTAAACAAATTTACAAGAAAAAAACAAAAAATCCCATCAAAAACTGGGTGAAGGATATGAACAGACACATCTCAAAAGAAGACATTTATGCAGCCAACAAACACATGAAAAAAAGCTCATCAACACTGGTCATTAGAGAAATGCAAATCAAAACCACAATGAGATACCATCTCATGCCAGTTAGAATGGCTATCATTAAAAAGTCAGGAAACAATAGATGCTGGAGAGGATGTGGAGAAATAGGAACACTTTTACACGGCTGGTGGGAGTGTAAATTAGTTCAACCATGTGGAAAACAGTGTGGTGATTCCTCAACAATCTAGAACCAGAAATACCATTTGACTCAGCAATCCCATTACTGGGTACATACCCAAAGGATTATAAATTATTCTGCTATGAAGACACATGCATACATATGTTTATTGCAGCACTATCCACAATAGCAAAGACTTGGAACCAACCCCAATGCTTATCAATGACAGACTGGATAAAGAAATTGTGGCACATATGCACCATGGAATACTATGCAGCCATAAAAAAGGATGAGTTTATGTTCTTTGCAGGGACATGGATGAAGCTGGAAACCATCGTTCTCGGCACAGTAACACAGGAACAGAAAACCAAGCAGTGCGTATTCTCAATCATAAGTGGGAGTTGAACAAAGAGAACACATGGACACAGGGAGGGGAACATCACACACCAGGGTTTGTCATTGGATGGGGGACTAGGAGAGGGATAGCATGAAAAGTAGATGACGAGTTGATGGGTGCAGCAAACCACCATGGCATGTGTATACCTATGTAACAAACCTGCACATTCTGTACATGGATTCCAGAACTTAAAGTATAAAAATAAATATTAACCTAAGACAGATTAAAGACATAAATGTAAGACTTGAAACTATAAAAATGCTAGAAGAAAATGCTGGACATTGGCCTATGGAAAGAATTTATAGTTAAGACCTCAAAAGCACAAGTTAGAAAAACAAAAATAGACAAATGGGACTTAATTAAACCAAAGAGCTTCTGCCCAGAAAAGAAATAATCAAGATAGTGAACAGAACACCTGTTAGTTGGGTCTTCTAATAGTGGGAGATAACATTTGCAAACTATGAGTCTGACAAGGGAACAGTATTTAGCATTTATAAGGAACTCAAATAACAACAACAAAACCCCCAATGACTCTCATTAAAAAGTGGTCAAAGGACACGAACAGACATTTTTCAAAAGAAGACATATGAATGGTCAACAAACATATGAAAAAATGTTCAACATCAATGATCATCAGAGAAATGCAAGTTAAAATCACAACATCATCTTACACCAGTCAGAATGCCTATTAAAAAGTAAAAAAAAAACCCCAAAAACCAAAAAAACCTGATGTTGTTGAGGAAAAAGAGAAAAGAAAATACTTCTATATTGTTGGTGAGAATGTAAATTAATACAACTTCTATGGACAACAGTATGGAGATTTCTCAACTAAAAATAGAACTACCATTCAATCCAGCGATCCAGCTGAAATAATTATATCAACAAGACAAGTGCACTTGTTTTTCTCAGCACTATTCACAATAGCAAAGATAGGGAACCAATCTACGATGTCCACCAATGGAGGACTGGATAAAGAAAATGTGAGATATATATATATATGTGTGTATCTATATCTATATCTGTACACAGATGTATAAATACAGTGGAAAACTACACAGCCATATACAGAATAAAATCGCATCTTTTGCAGCAACATGGATGGAACTGGATGTCATTATCTTAAGTAGAACAACTCAGAAACAGAACATGAAATACTGTATGTTCTCACTGATGAGTGGGAGCTAAATAACGTATATCCTTGGACATAGAGTATGCAATAATAGACATTGGAGACTTGGAAGGGCGGGAGGGTGGCAAAAAATCAGAAACCACTTAATTGGTACAAGGTACATTACTTTGGTGATGGTTATACTAAAGTCCAGAATTCGCCACTATGCAATGCATTGGTACCCTTTAAATTCATACAAACTGAAAAAAATTATTTCCTCCTTTTATCATAACTCTTATTCTTCCATGTTGTTAGGAAAGAGTAGTGAACTTGATCATGTTGGCATCTGGATGCTTATTAATTTAATGCTTAAAGTGCATAAATAATAATAATTTACCCCTTAGGGACACTGTTTTAATTCATGCAGCTTGTTAAATAAACACAACTTTTAATAATGCAGTTAAGCTTGTAGTGTCAGACCGTTTGGATATAAGATTACTTGATTCTGAACTTTATCTACCAGCAATCATACCAATATTCTGTGTTACATAGGGAACATTTTTCTGGGATCCTGAGAGTTATTTATTCATTTATTTTAGATCATTGACTAAAGTTTGAAACAATTTTATAAGTAAATAGTACATTTTGCCACCTTCTTCCCATAAGCAGTGTTTTCAATAAATGTTAATAGGTAGTCCTTGATGACCTAACCTATGCAAAACTGTCTATTCTCACTGTCTCTTTGGCAGCTATGAGAGTGATTAAGACTCATTGTTTTTCTTCATAGACTCTGTATTTAGTGAATTAAAAAAATATATTTCAGACATATTGACCTAGCTTATATTTGGAACAAACTTCATTCAGTCTTCATATGGGATGGAGGCTGCCCATGGAGTGAATAGTTAGGGTTCAACAAGAGCCTGAATACTGTTTTTCCTCAAAAAGTGACAAAAAGCACTGAAATAACCAATGTATGATAATTGATATTTTCTGTAAGGTAATTTGAATATGGCTATTATCTGCATTATATGGCATTATTTGATAATTTGGGGGTGGAGGTGTCTTTTCCACAGCATTTTTATTTCTACTAATTAGTAACAGTCTCCTCAACTGATAGTTATGGCTGCCCTTTCAAAGATAGAGTGATTGTGGCAGGAAAATTCTAATTTCATGTTTCTTCAGAAAAACAACATATCAGAAATAATGGTCAATTCTCTTTCTGAAGTATCAGTTGTAATGAAATGAATTCCAGGTTTAAAAACTGACTGTACTTACCCTCTGCCTATGTTTAGAGAATGAGGAAAAATATATTATGACAATTATATATTTACTTTTTTGACAGGTCATTAGAGGTTCTTGAGGGAGGCACAATTTGAGGAGCATTAAGCTGATGTGGAAGTTTTTGTGTACTTCTGTCCCCACTCTCACATTCTACCTATCTCAACCCCCAACTTCACCCTCCACTCAAGCATAGGCATGCAGATGCATACATACACACACGGACACAGACAGACACAGACACAGACCACACACACAAACACTCACTCACAGACAAATTTGACAATGGATAGTCCTTTCCTGGATTAGAACTTGGAATTGTTCCTGATATAATGAATCCAGTCTCAGTTTCCTCTTCCCTCACAAAGTCTAAAATAGCATCTGATACTAGATTTCCAAGTTACTCTGTTAGTTCAAAGGAAGAAAAGAGTAGTATAGAGTAAAAGGAACATTTTTTTTCTAGTTTTGTCATAGGACTACATCTTATCTTCCTGGACAGGCAAGCAAGCTTCCCTGCAATTTCTATAATAGCAGCATTTGTTTTATATGTTTAGTCTGCTACCAGTGCACAGGGAACATCTGAGTGAACAATGAAATAGTCCTTAGTGACCCAGTTTCAGAGGTTACTAATGAATTGGGGCAGTTTAAGCAACAGTGTGAAAACAAATGTAGCAATGGGAACAATGTCCTCAGAGACATTGAGGGTAGTCTGATGTCATCTGAGTTCTGTTTCGATTTCTTGGTTGAATCTTTATATTTTATATTTCTTCTAGAATTAGACACTTTGCCTGGTACATATATATATATGTATATATATATATATATACACATATATACACACACACACACACACACATATATACACACATATATATATATGTGTGTGTGTGTGTGTGTATACATATAAATATAGTATGTCTTTCACATAAATCTCATTTAGAGTAAAAATATTGCCCCGGTTTTATAGATGACAAAAATCAGGAACAGAGAATCAAATAGTCAGAATGCCCCACCACGGTGGTGCAGGTTTTAAATGTTATTTTAAAAAAATTTATTTTTAATTTTTGTGTGTACATAGTAGGTATATATGTTTATGGGATACATGAGATATTTTGATACAGGCATGTGATGTGTAATAATCACACAGGATAAGTGGGGATATTCATCCTTTCAAGCATTTATCTATACTCTTTTAGTTATAGTTTACAATCTAGTTTACAATTTAGTATAGTTACAATCTATACTCTTTTAGTTATTTAAAAATGTACAATTAAATTATTTTTGACTATAGTCACCCTGATGTGACAGCAAATACTAGGTGCTATTCATTATTTCTAGCTATTTTGTGCCCATTAGCCATCTCCACTTCTCCCCTGCCCCAACTCCCGACTACCCTTCCCAGCCTCCAGTAACCATCCTTCTACTCTCTATAGCCATCAGCTCAATGGTTTTAATTTTGAGCTCCCACAAATAAGTGAGAGCATGTGAAGTTTGTCTTTCTGTGCATAGTTTATTTTACTTAACATAATGACCTTAAATTCTATCTATGTTGTTTCAAATTAGAGAATCTAATTCTCTTCTATGGCAGAATAGTTCTGCTATGAACCACATTTTATTTATCCATTGATTTGTTGATGAACACTTAGATTGCTTCCAAATCTTGCTATTTTGAACAGTGCCACAACAAACATGGGAGTGCAGATATCCCTTTGATATACTAATTTTCTTTCTTTTGGTTATATACCCAGTGGTGGGATTCCTGGATCATATGGTAGCTCTTTTTAATTTTATTTTATTGCATTTTAGGTTTTGGGGTACCTGTGAAGAACATGTAAGATTGTTGCATAGGTACACACATGGCAGAGTGGTTTGATGCCTTCCTCCCTATCACCTATATCTGGCATTTTCCACATTATCCATCCCCACCTCCCCACCCCCCACTGTCCTTCACCTTTGGGACTGTTATGATTTAATCTCCATTATGTCAGAACACATTGAATTCCTATGTGAGCCTGCACTAAGACAGTTCCAGTTTTCCAGTTAGTCAACTTCTTCCTAAAGCTGTAACGGTGCCCCTTTCTTTTAAAGGTGCCTGTAAATGATTCCTGGTAAAATGGCTCCCAGTGCATCCTGTCACTGACACATCAGTGAAAACATCACATGTCCCCAGCCTCAAAAAGCTTTGTGAGTAATGGTTTACAACAACATATTGGAAACCATTCCTACAACAATCTAACTGGTGTCTGCAGGGCCCAGTGTTTTATTAAAAGGAAGTTTCTGTTAATAATGAAAGAAAAATTGACACCATGGGGCATTATCTTGGGAGTGATAGCCTGAGATAACCTGTAAAAAGACAATTGTTTGTGAAATATGCAAAATATTAGAGCCCATGTTCTCTAGTGTTAACTTTTCACTCTCAGAACACTAAGCAGGGGAATGTGTCACAATTATTTGGGTAAAAAGAACATAGGAAAGAAAAACTGTTGTCATGTGACCATCTGCAAATGCCTGTATTATATGACCACCATTAACAACAGTGTCTGCAAAAGACTATTTATCTGCTGTTTGATGGCAACAGGAATGATTATCTTCATGTCGATTACTTTAGATTTCACCTTGGAATGCTGTGAATCTAATCTTATTGATCACTTTGCCATAAAGTATACTCTTTACACATGAATCAGATAAAAATCACATGATCAGAATTATAATTCATGAAGCATATAGTTATAGAGGTTGCTGTGTAATATTCATTATCACCTTATGTCTGTATGTCTCTCCTATCTATACATTATCAGCATATTTGTAATATCAAAAGCAGTTTTCTCCTTCTGCCCACATATTATATTTCCCATGACTTAAGAAGTTGAACTTTTATTTGTATCACCCATCAAGCAATGGAGATGTGTATACAAACGAAGAGTTTCAATATTAGTTTCTTCTATTAAATCAATTTGAATCCATTTGTTTTTATCCTGAAAAATAAATAAGCACTTGATAACATAATTAAAAAAATCACATTTCAAAGAAAGCAGTAAAAATTTTCTAAAGCCTCGTATTATTTTTTCTTCCTGCATAACAAATTAAGCCACAGATTTAGTGGCTTAAAACAACACTCACACTTATGACCTTACAATTTCTATGGGTCAGGAATCCAGGCCCACTTTGCTGGATCTTCTGTTTGGGGTTTTCTGTCACGGTGTCAAGTGCATAGTGTTTAAATCTGAGGCTTGACTGGGAAGGATTCATTTCCAAGTTCACTCAGGTTATTTTCAGAGTTCATTTCCTAATACTTGTAGACATCTGTTCCATAAATATGGTATATCTCTCAATTTATTTAGATGTTTAAAAATTTTAGCAACATTTATTAGTTTACATTATAAAGGTCTTACATGACTTTTGTTAATTTTTTTCCTTAATTATTTAATATATTTTTATTTAACTTTGTGATTATTGATAATTAACTTTGTATTTTCTCAACTTACTATAATAGAGTAGCATTTTGGAGAGTTCTTTTTGGAATTTTATACATAAACAGTCATATGAATTATGGTAAATATAATTTTGTTTTTTCCTTTCCAACCTGTGTACTTTTTTTCTAGTCTTGTTACATTGGTTAGAACCTCCAGTACTACGTTGAATAGAAGCAGTGAGATTAGATATTCATGACTTGGTATTAATCTTGGTAAGAAACAATTCAGGGCTGGGTTGGTGACTCACGCCTGTAATCCCAGCACTTTGGGAGGCCGAGGCAGGTGGATCACCTGAGATCAGGAGCTCAAGACCAGCTTGGCCAACATGGTGAAACCCTGTCTCTACTAAAAATATAAAAGATTAGCCAGGCATGGTGGCAGGTGCCTATAATCCCAGGTCCTTGGGAGGCTGAGGCAGGGAAATCGCTTGAACTCGGGAGGTAGAGGTTGCAGTGAGCTGAGATTTCATCATTTCACTCCAGCCAGGGCAATAAGAGGGAAACAAAACAAAACAAAATAAAAAAGAAACAAGTATTTTTCCATTGAATATTATGTCAGCTGTATATTATTTATAGATTCACTTTTTCAAGTGTAGAAATTGTCTTCTATTTTTAGTTATAGGCAGATTTTATTGGAAATATATGTTGGATTTTATCAAATGATTTTTCTGCATCCCATTGAGATTACTGTAATTTTTAAAATTAATTTTCTTTTTGAGATGGAGTTTTGCTCTTGTTGCCTAAGTTGGAGTGCAATGGTGCGATCTGGGCTCACTGTAACCTCTGTTGCTGGGTTCAAGTAATTCTCCTGCTTCAGCCTCCTGAATAGCTGGGATTACCACCATGCCAGGCTAATTTTTTATTTTTTTTTTGTATTTTTAGTAGAGATGAGGTTTCACCGTGTTGGCCAGGCTGGTCTTGAACTCCTGACGTCAGGTGATCCACTCACCTCGGCCTCCCAAAGTGCTAGGATTACAGGTGTAAGCCACCGCACCTGGCAGGAGAGATTATTGTAATTTTTAAGGTTTTAATCAGTAAATATAGTGAAGGTTCTTATTATATTTAAAACAACTCTTTAAGCATTTTAAATACTTAAAAGGATGCCATACATACAGTTTCAATAATTTCCTGAATGTAACTGATACTACTAGATCATGCTATTGAATATCTTTTTAAGCTGTGTCAAATGGGTGCTAATAAATGAAGATCTTTTCTTTTTTTCCTGAAAAGATATTCTCATGTTCCTTTTAGTGTGTAACTTTGTCCTGGTAGAGATTAATATGAAAGGAGAAGAGAGATGTGATGTGTATGTAGCTGGGTCCTAAAGCTTCATTCAAAGGAGTGTGAGTAGGTTTACCTGACTGAGCTAGAGATTAATAAGAGCGAAAATGAGTTTAGGGTTTTGGGGAGAATTTTTATTATTCTTTTCTTCTCAGTGATTGATAAGATTTACCGTAAGCTTACTTGTATTCCAGGAGTGTCATTTTTTTTATTGTGTCATTAAAAGCTTGTTTCACCTGGTTGTTCCTCAAGATATAAATAAGGGGTTCAACATAGGGCAATGGATGTAGTGAGAACAGACACTCCTTTATTAATGTCCAACTCCCTGTTGGCTGAAGGCTTGGCGTAGATGAAAATGCAGCTGCCATAGGTGATAGAAACATCATTTGAGAAGAACATGTGGAAAAGGCTTTTTTTTCTTTGCTGAGCAGAGGGGAATCTCAGAACTGTTTTGATAATATAGATGTAGGGAACAATCACCCCTATTAGTGTGATAATGAAAGTCAACACTGCACAAATAATAACAGTCTGCTCTACAAGCCACTATCTGAGAACAAGATTTTAGAAAGGGGAGCTGCATCACTGCCAAAATGATCAATGACATTGGAGTCACAGAATTCCAGCTGGAGGCCCATATCCAGTGGTGTGATGATGATCCTCAATCCAGAGATCCAGCAGCAGAGGACAAGGGTGGCACACACTCTGTGGTTCATGATGGTCATGTAATGCAGGGGCTTACAGATGGCCACATAGCGGTCCTAGGACATGGCAACCAGGAGAAAAAGCTCAGTGGCCCCAAAGATTAAAAAAATAACTGACACAAGCCTTATAAGTTATGATATTGTCCCTTGTTGATAAGCTGTACAGGAATCTGGGAACACAGACAGTTGTGAATGAGATTTCTAAGAAGAACTTTCATAGATAAAAATACATGGGTGTTTTAAGATGGGAATAATTCTCGGCAAACTAACACAAGAACAGAAAACCAAACACCACATGTCCTCACTTGTAAGTGGGAGTTCAACAATGAGAACACATGGACACAGGGAGGGGAACATCACACACTGGGGCCTCTAGGAGGCTGGGGGACTAGGGGAGGAATAGCATTAGGAGAAATACCTAATGTAGATGACGGGTTGATGGGTACAGCCAACCACCATGGCATGTGTATTCCTATGTAAGAAACCTGCACATTCTGCACATGTATCTTAGAACTTAAGGTATAATAATAATAAAATAATAGAAAAAAGAATGAGATCCTGTCATTTACAACAATATGAAAAAAAAAAAGATGGGAATCCGTCAGGGTAAGAATGATAATGGTCAGGTTTCCAGTGACACACAGAATGTACATCAGAGATAAAAAGATAAAAACCAGAACTTGCAGCTCTGGGTTATCTGTAAGTCCCAACAAGATAAATGTTATTTCTCATTATTATCTTCAGTTTCTTATGCAATCTGCATAGAATCAGGGAGAAAGCAGCTGCTTTTCTCAGTGAGCAAAAGAAATTGAATGTGCCAGAAAGAACAAATGTTAAATTATTACCATCAGCTTTTTATTATGAATTCCAGTGACCTTTATAAACCTTAAATTTAAAAAGGGCTTCCCAGAAAAAAATAGCTTTGAGCTCCATGAACTTTGTTTGTCTGCAGGAACCTCAATCATTTCAGTAAAATTGCTGTCTCTGTTTCAGACTGCTATCTTTTAAAAAATAAGAAAAAAATTACACTTACTCTTTAAAAAATTCAAAACTTTATCAGTATATTATCTGAGTCTTTTTTTTTTTTGGTTACACATACATTCACACATGCACAATTTTGGTGTACAACCAACTTTGTGGAATTTGGGAACTGTTAAGTAAAGGCATCAACACCTTTTCTTTTGTATAATTCACCTTAGCTCAAGTTAAATTCACCTAGCTAGTGTGTTTTCAAGGTCATATTTAAATGAAATTTTAAAAAGTTAAGTATATTACCTCTGTTACTGTCACACTGTCTTCTAATTTCTATGCATTTATTGATATCTTCTTTACATATGTGCATATTATTGATAGCCAAGACAAATTAAATATGACTTCTTTATCCACTACTAAATTAATACCATTCTTTTACAAGTAATCCATGTCAGCCTTACTGTTAAATCCAAAGGAGATAGTCTTGATCTTACTGAATACTTTTCTTTCATTTCTCAATGTTGAACTTCTTTTTAAAACCTTATATGCTTTGTTGATTTTCTATGATACCGTGTTCACTGTTTTCTTCCTCCTTTCTGCTTATTTAGAATTCTTCATGGGTTCCTTTTATTTGCACACATCATAAACATTAGTACTACTCCATATTCTACTCTATATTATCCTCCCTCTATACAGTCTTACCTGGACCTGCCATTGACTTTCCTGGTGCTGCTGCCCATCTATATCTTAATATCCAAATCATTTGATTTTCTCTGAATTCCAGTTCCATATGTCCAGGTCAAAACAGGTATTTGTAGTTGAATATTTAATAGGTACTTCAAATTAAGCATTGCGTATTCAAGTAAAAACTGCCTACTTAAGTAAAAACTGTCTTCCTCATTCCTTGCCCTATCTCCTCCTTTCCCACATACTCATGGAAAACCTAATACCACATTCATTGCACATTTCAGTGAATGACATCATAATCCTCTGAACTGTTAAGCCTGAAAACCTGCATTTCTCTCATTACCCTTTTCTTTTTCCATTCTGGTTTTTAGTCAGCTACCAGTACTTTTAGATTCTACTTCAATCATTCATTATGAATCATTTCCGCCTAATAAATCTCTCATATAAATTTTAAAAACTAATCCACAAATTAATATACCCATCTTGCCATGAAACATGGCAATCTATTTTCCACATTGCATCTAGAACGACTTCTGATACACAATCTGCAATTCTTCTAGACTAGGTCAAGTGCAGCTTTGATACGTCATATGCCTTCATATTGCCATTTCACTGCACTTGGCTTATTGCTGATTTTATGGACCTGTGTCCTGAGCTATGAGATTACTGAGATCAGGGTTTCCCTTGAATACCATAGATTACCAAGAGGGAGAATTAACTTCATCATATCGTGTTAACCAGATTTAAGAGAGTTTTGAGGGTGATAAGAAAGATTCAGATAAAAATAACAAGAATTTTGAGGGTTGTATATTTTGAAATACTATGTTAAGAATTATAATTGTCTCAGCCCCGAATCTCCTTAAGCTGATAAGCAACTTCAGCAAAGTCTCAGGATACAAAATCAATGTGCAGAAATCACAAGCATTCCTTACACCAATAACAGATTAACAGAGAGCCAAATCAAGAGCAAACTCCCATTCACAATTGCTACAAAGAGAATAAAATACCTAGGAATACAACTAACAAGGGATGTGAAGGACCTCTTCAAGGAGAACTACAAACCACTGCTCAAAGAAATAAGAGAGAACACAAACAGATGGAAAAACATTTCATGCTCATGCTTAGGAAGAATCAATATTGTGAAAATGACCATACTGCCCAAAGCAATATATAGATTCAGTGCTATTGCCATAAAGCTACCATTGACTTTCTTCACAGAATTGGAAAAAAACTCCTTAAATTTAATACAGAACCAAAAAG